>JBCFYV010000509.1:0-78323 GCA_039000515.1 Timema cristinae | reverse complement strand
GGAAATGCTTTCCCATTCCGTCTGTTTCTTTCTGAAACTAATAAATTTTACTTAGAATAGGAACTGCTAGACACTTATACATACATGGTATCCATTATTAAAAATAATAATATATGGAATAGTGATCCCAACAATTTTTGGAATTTCGCCCACAACTCCACAAATATCAGCTGTATCGAAAAAAATTGCGAAGCTTGCTTACAAATTTGTATGCCAGGTACAGCTAATTTCATTTTATTTACGTACCTTCAAATATGACAAATGTCAAATTTCTTTTTAATTGTTTCTATTTTCATAGTGCAAAACATATACTGTTTTGGGCCTAGAATCTTTACGGGCTTAAGCATAACAACTTACCTATATACGTACCATTTAAATAGTATGTACCTGTTATACGAAGTACATACTATTTCGATGATACGTACAGCCAGCTGCATAGAAACTTCACCCCCTCTTATACTTAAGGTTGTGATGTTATAAAAACTGTCCGACAAAATAAATAAAGTTAGTTTTGTTTTTATCTTAATGCGAGTTGATCAAGAATGTTTTTCGTATAATCCCTTGTTATCCCATGTCTTGTGGTTTCGAGGGAGGTAGCTGGTTTTACTGGAACTGCAGCTTCCGACTGGCCTTTGTGATTAGGTACCGGTCTCGTGGGTCTTGTGGGTGGGGGTAAGGGAGAGAGATGGGGGAGAAAACGTAGGCGGGTTGGGGGGTGGCTAGGGGATGTAAATGATAGCCCTCAGGGGTTAAAGGGGAAATTGGAGTAGGGGGGAGTCGGGTGGTCGGTGAGAGGGGAAGACGAGGGGAGGCCTGAGATGACTCGGCGGCAGGGATGCTGGGAGATGTGGGCGCAGTGTGTGGGTGTTCGGGGGTCTGGTGGTTGTAGACGGGAACGTAGAGAATGGGTCCACGAGTTGAGTACTGTTTGGTCGGTGCTGTTTTCTCCAGGGTCTTCCGTCGGTGGGCTTTGCCGGCGCGGCGAGTGTAGACCATCCCGTGATGACGAGGACAAGTGGATGGGGAAGGGTGGAGAGGTAGGATAGAGTCCCGGCAACGTAAAGTCGCGGTGGGAGGTAGGATAGCGTCCGGCAACGTTAAGTCGCGGTGGGAGGTAGGGTAGCGTCCCGGCAACGTAAAGTCGCGGTGGGAGGTAGGGTAGATTCCCGGCAACGTAAAGTCGCGGTGGGAGGTAGGGTAGATTCCCGGCAACGTAAAGTCGCGGTGGGAGGTAGGGTAGATTGCGGTGGAATGAGAATAGCGATGACACTTGCTGCAAACGACGATTTATTGGCTCTTTCGTATGAGTGTGGTTCCCCAAGGTTGGCTCACCACTGAACTCGAATCAAGATTTCACCGGGTTATATACCCTCCGCTGCTGCCTGGCCTGGTCCAATCAGAGAAGAGGGAGCTTCCCATTGGTTCGGGAAAACGAAAGTGCTATTGGCCGCCAAGCGAGCCAATAGGAAGAAGGGAGTTGATTATAGAGGTAAGAGCGTCACGGACGGCTCAGACAACATGGACTGTGGGCCGGACCGGCAGTAGGGAGGGAAGGTGAAGCGGCCGGTGCAAGTGCGAAGGAAAGAAGGCTGCCTGAACAGAGAGGCACATCAATCCCCCACACTGGCTTGCGCACTTGCACACGGGTGACCTCTGGTCTACATAAATTTTACATCAACAAATTATTTACATCTTACATATATCTTAGGGCTAATTCAATACTAATTTTAACATTGATTAGATTCAATAGTTCTGATGGACACAGAGAGAGAAAAAAAAGAAAACGTAAATATATGACAAATAAATAATAATAACGAAAATACACTACGGCCCTTTTTAGGGCCAAAACTATACAGTAAATAAGACGGTCCTTCTTAGCGTTACCAGTAACAAAATCAACACACAATCTGCCCTTTTTAGGGCCAATAAAATATGGCAAAAAAACGGCCCTTTATAGGGCCAACAAAAAAATCAACACATAATCTGCCCTTTTCAGGGCCAAACAAATACAGTAAATAAGACGGCCCTTTCTAGGGCCAACAAGTTATCGCACATAATCAGCCCTTTTTAGGGCCACACTTTGACAGTGTTTACTGAGTGGGGTAGCCACAGTGGGTGTGATTTTCACCACGCACCGTGAGGTTGGCGTCACGCACTTGGTTGTGGAACTACGCACCATTATGTTCACGTCACGCACTTGGTTGTGTAACCACGCACCATTATGTTCACGTCACGCACTTGGTTGTGTAACCACGCACCATTATGTTCACGTCACGCACTGGGTTGAGGGACCACGCCCTGTGTTGGCGCACCCACGCATCGTTTTACGCATCCCGCATTGGTTGTTGTGACCACGCACTGTGTCACGCACGGCGCTTGAGTAGCCGTGTACCCGGGTCTTTGGCCTCACCCTGTCTTGGGAGGGATTGGAGGTCGTCGAGGTCGCAGTCTGGTACTCCATCCAGAACTATTTGGTAGGGGAGGGTCCAGTCCTTTTGTTCCCTCGGTGTTATTGGGTGCGGGGTCCATGGTTGTGAGTAGTTTGGGTAGCTGCGGTTTCCCGGTGTTTTCACCAGGGGGTGCAGGACGTAGTTGTCCCCTGTGTATTTTCTTGGATCGACCATTTGGGTAGGTAACCCAGTAGACCCCTCCTCTTCGTTTGCTCACCGGGTAGGGTCCTTCCCATTTGGGGGCAAAGCCGGCGTAGTAGGCCTCTGTTGCGTTAGAGAGGGGTTGGGTGCGGACCAGTACCAAATCACCGTTTTGAAAGGGTTGGGCGGCCCGTGCTGGAGGGTGGGTGTACCGTTGTTGGTAATTGGCTTGATTGACTCGTGCCTGTTCTTCTCTTTGGAGGGCTCCTTGGCTAGGGCTCTCGTTGTCTTCCTGCTCTCGTACTGGGGTTTCAAATCTCCACTCCCCGGGCCTGTATAGCGTTCGGCCAAGTAGTAGTTCACTCGGAGACATTCCGGTGGCCCCATTCTTGCGGCATCGTAGATTGAAGGCGATCATAGGCAGGAAGGTATCCCATTCTCGATGATTCTCCGAGATTTGGAGTCGGATTCCCTTCTTTAGTTCCTGGTTCCTTCTTTCCGTGGGGTTGGCTTGGGGGTGGTAGATTGGGGTTGTCCAGGCTTCGACATCCCACTTTTGACAGGCGTTCGCCCAAGCTCGGCTAATGAACTGTGGACCATTGTCGGACAGGAGATGTTTTGGATATCCCCATCGTGGGAAGAATTGTTGTTCCATCGTCTGGATTATCTGTCTGACCTCTGTTGACGCGAGTGGAAATACTTCTACCCATCTTGAGAAGAGATCCGTAATCACTAGGATGAACTTCTTTCCTCTGCGACTTCGGGGGTATGGACCCATGAGGTCTAAGGCTACCACTTTCCAGGGGCGTTGTGGTTGACGGGGTCTTAGTGGCTCTGCCCCTTGATACCCCCCGGTCTTACGACAGGCACAGAGCATGCAGTTTCGAACGTAGTTGCTGACTTCCGTTCGGAGGCCTTTCCAGGTGTAGCCTCGCTGAATGGCTCGTGTCGTTTCGTCTTCTCCCGGGTGCCCTGCCTGAGGGTGGTCGTGGTATGTCCAAATGACCTGTTGTTGGATTTGAGTTGGAACGATGAGTTTCCATGGTACTTCCTTTCCTTCACGTCTCCAGATATTGTCTCCTTTTACGTAGTGCTCATTCCAAAAACGAGCGTCGGTTGTTTTTGTGGGTGGTCGAGTTTGGGTGTCCAGAGCCTTCCAATGGTTCACTTGAGTTTGTATCTCTGTATCCTTTCTTTGTTCCGCCTTGACCAACTCATGTAGGGGTTCATCTGGGCTTTGTAGGACTAGTAGAGCTTCTGGTTCGGGTGGTGGTAGCCTTGTGACTGAGGGTGGAGTCATCCGGTCCCAGTCTTGCGTCTCTGAACTGGTGTTCTCGCTGTCGGGTTGGCGTGACAACGCGTCAGGTAGATCGTTCTGTTTTCCGGGCAATGTTCTAGGGAAAACTGGAACTCTTGGAGCAAGAGTGCCCATCGCGTTAGCTTGGTCCGTTGGTCTTTCATCGTATTCAGCCAGGTGAGAGCTCGGTTATCCGTGCGAAGTATGAAGGGTTTGTCTTCCAGGTAATGTCTATACTTCTTGATGGCCCAGACGATAGCGAGGCACTCCTGTTCGTTGCTGTGGTACCGTCGCTCGGTAGGGGTTAGTGTCGCGCTGGCATGGCTGATGATTCGTTGCCCGTATCATCTTCTTGGTACAGTACTGCCCCTAGTCCAATCCCACTAGCGTCGGTTTGTAGGGTAAAGGTTCGTGATGGATCGGGACGACTTAAGGGTGGTAGGTCTCTGAAGGCTTCTTTGAGTGTGTGTAGAGCGGTTTCTGTTTGGGAGTTCCACATCCACCGGGATTTGGTTCTTAGAAGTTCGGTGAGAGGTGCTGTTAGTTCCGCCATTTGGGGCACGAATTCTCGTAACCAGTTGCAGAGGCCCAGTAGTTGTCGGAGCTGTTTACGGTTTCTTGGTGTTGGGGCTTCCGTGATTGCTTTGATCGTCTGTGGTTGTGGGGCGTTTCCTTGGCTAGAAACGATATGGCCAAGGTATTCCAACTCAGTCTTGCCGAACTGGCATTTTTCCAGATTGCAGGTCAGTTGGTGGAGCTCAAATCTTTCTAAAACCTTGCTCAAGTGGTTGAGGTGCTCATCCCATGTCTTTGAGTAGATTATCACGTCGTCAAGGTAGGCGAGACAGAACTGGCCGGTGTACCCTGGTAACACTTCTTGACTCATCAGTCGCTGAAAAGTACTCGGGGCTCCCTTTAATCCGAAAGGCATAACTGTAAATTGCAAGGTTTCTCCGTTGGGCGTGGTGAAAGCAGTCAGGGGTTTGGAATCGGGGTGTAAGGGAATCTGCCAGTACCCTGATTTCATATCGAGGGTGGTAAATATTTCTGCGTCTCCCAAATCTCGAAGAGTGTCATGTACGTTGACAGCGGGGGGAGTGACATCGATAGTGGCGGTGTTCAGTTGTCGGAAATCAATGCAGAAACGGGGAGTTTTGTCCTTTTTATCCACAATTACAATGGGTGAATTATATTCCGAGTTTCCAGGTTCTATTATCCCCTGGGATTTCATCTCCTGAACCTGGTCTTCAATTAGCGCGCTCTTGGTGGGGGAGTAACGGTAAGGCCGTACCATAATCCGTTGATTATCTTTAAGTCGAATTTGATGATTGATGCTGCGTGTTCTTCGCAGTGGTCCTTGGTGTTGAAAACTGCTCGGTGTTGGTCTAGTAGTCTGAGTAGTTGTCCTTGATACTCTATTGGGGCGTGTTGTCTGATTTGGTCTTGAGGAACCGGAGGGGGATTCTCATTGAGTCTTGCAATCCAGTACAGAGTATGACGCTCTTGGTTTCCAAATAGCACTCGGCTGTTCTCGTAGTCCAGGATTACTTTCTGTTCTGTGAACCATGGTTGTCCCAAAATTAGTGGTTCTCGTAGCTCATCAGATACCAGGAACGTGACGTTGAGTTGTAGCCTTTGCATGGTTATGGGTAAGGTGATCTGGCCTCGGATGGCGAGGTTACTCCCAACCTTGGCTAGGTGGATGGGTGTGGGGAAAGGAATTAAATTATTCCGGTTTGAAGGGGTAAGGTGTTGGTATAGAATAAAATTAGCAGTAGCCCCGGTATCTAAGAGGGCTAGTAGAGGACCATGAGGAGTTTCACACAGAACCCTGGGGAGTGGTTGGGATGTTGAGGGGTTGACGCTGTTGATTACTGGTGGCGGCCCTGGTTCCTGTCTCCCAGAGGCGGGGCCCTGTTGTCCTCTGGCTTGGCGTTTCCCGATCTGTCTTTCTCTGGGTAGCGTTGATTTAGCACTGGGCAGTCCCGGTGAAAGTGGTACCCTGGGCAGTGGTAACATTTTGGAGGTCGTGGGTCAGCTGCAGTTGTTGGGGTCTTGATGGAGCGTGTCGTCCCTGTTGCCGGATTTTTAGCCAGGTCACGTTCCACAGATACAGCCCTAGTTATAAGTTCTTCTAATTCTTGAGGGTGTGGGGCTCGCAGAAAAGGTCTTAGTCCTGGTCGGACCAATTCAATTAACAGTGGTATTATCTCTGATGATGGCGTTGTGGGGGACAAGCGTTGATGCAATCGTACCTTGTGTCGAAGGAATATCTCGACGGGTTCAGACTGGGCCTGTTCCTTTCCGTACAGCTCCGCGTGGAGAGAGGCTATGGTGGTTGTACTGGCGAAGTGGTGCGTTAGTCTTTGTTTGAATTCTTCCCAAGTTGTAATATACTCGCCATAAAGCTTCCACCACTGGGCGGCGGTGTCTTTAAGCTGCCTTTGGGTAGTATGTACCCATTCTAATGGGTCTATTTGAGCGGTCCTGAGCTGAACCTCACAGCGTTGAGTAAAAGTAGTAGGGTCTTCATGTCCTCGACCGTGAAAATCTGGTAGAGTTGGTAGGTGGTAAGGGCTTGAACATGGGCGTTGGTAGGTGGTTGTCAAGTGTGGCCGGTATGGTGGTGCGCTGGCGCTTGATGAGGTGGGTCGTTGGCATGGTGGGCAACGGAAGAAGAGGCCCCTCAGGTCTCTGGGTTCATTTTTCCAGCCTAGACACTGGTAATGGTAGTATTGTCTACAGTCCTCACAGACAATCTCTGGGCCGTCTTCGCCAGTACAGGTTAACCCTGGGCAATATCGTACTTCCGCCGGTGTTTCAGTGCAGGAGGTGCAGCGGTAGGCTGGTTCATTGATGTCACGTGGTTCGTCTGTCCAGCCAATGCAAAGGTGATGATAGGGTTTTTGGCAGTTTATGCAGGTTACATAGTGTCGGTCCCCTCCTGGGGTACACGATGGGTTGGTACACTTTTGACTCCTGGTCATCACCATCTTGTCTACTTTGGTGAGGTAGTCTTCTTTGGTGAGGTAGTCTTTTTTTTTGGTGAGGTAGTCTTCTTTGGTGAGGTAGTCTTCTTGGGTGAGGTAGTCTTCTTTTTGGTGAGGTAGTCTTCTTTGGTGAGGTAGTCTTCTTTGGTGAGGTAGTCTTCTTGGGTGAGGTAGTCTTCTTTGGTGACGTAGTCTTCTTTGGTGAGGTAGTCTTCTTTGGTGAGGTAGTCTTCTTTGGTGAGGTAGTCTTCTTTGGTGAGGTAGTTTTCTTTGGTGAGGTAGTTTGGGCGCCACCGGGTTTTGTTCACTCCCGGAAGTGTTGTGTGGTGTTCTGGGGTCGTGTAGTCGGTCCGTTGGACATCCGTCCCGTGTCTTGAGTTGCCCCACGTTTAGGCGCCAGAACTGTTATCCCATGTCTTGTGGTTTCGAGGGAGGTAGCTGGTTTTACTGGAACTGCAGCTTCCGACTGGCCTTTGTGATTAGGTACCGGTCTCGTGGGTCTTGTGGGTGGGGGTAAGGGAGAGAGATGGGGGAGAAAACGTAGGCGGGTTGGGGGGTGGCTAGGGGATGTAAATGATAGCCCTCAGGGGTTAAAGGGGAAATTGGAGTAGGGGGGAGTCGGGTGGTCGGTGAGAGGGGAAGACGAGGGGAGGCCTGAGATGACTCGGCGGCAGGGATGCTGGGAGATGTGGGCGCAGTGTGTGGGTGTTCGGGGGTCTGGTGGTTGTAGACGGGAACGTAGAGAATGGGTCCACGAGTTGAGTACTGTTTGGTCGGTGCTGTTTTCTCCAGGGTCTTCCGTCGGTGGGCTTTGCCGGCGCGGCGAGTGTAGACCATCCCGTGATGACGAGGACAAGTGGATGGGGAAGGGTGGAGAGGTAGGATAGAGTCCCGGCAACGTAAAGTCGCGGTGGGAGGTAGGATAGCGTCCCGGCAACGTTAAGTCGCGGTGGGAGGTAGGGTAGCGTCCCGGCAACGTAAAGTCGCGGTGGGAGGTAGGGTAGATTCCCGGCAACGTAAAGTCGCGGTGGGAGGTAGGGTAGATTCCCGGCAACGTAAAGTCGCGGTGGGAGGTAGGGTAGATTGCGGTGGAATGAGAATAGCGATGACACTTGCTGCAAACGACGATTTATTGGCTCTTTCGTATGAGTGTGGTTCCCCAAGGTTGGCTCACCACTGAACTCGAATCAAGATTTCACCGGGTTATATACCCTCCGCTGCTGCCTGGCCTGGTCCAATCAGAGAAGAGGGAGCTTCCCATTGGTTCGGGAAAACGAAAGTGCTATTGGCCGCCAAGCGAGCCAATAGGAAGAAGGGAGTTGATTATAGAGGTAAGAGCGTCACGGACGGCTCAGACAACATGGACTGTGGGCCGGACCGGCAGTAGGGAGGGAAGGTGAAGCGGCCGGTGCAAGTGCGAAGGAAAGAAGGCTGCCTGAACAGAGAGGCACATCACCCTGAGGTGTATAAATGAACAGATTGATGTGTAATCTAGCTAATAAACGATATTAATTTTTGTTTGAAGACACGTGCAGTGATATCATGGCGATTATTTGCTGTTTGACCTGGCAATAACAAAATTTTAAATTTCATCTCAGTTAGGATTGCACGTAAATGTAATGAACAAATCTGGTCGGCCGCACGCGCGCACGAAAGTAATGGCATCTTGAATGTATTCTTGCATATGACGCGGCTACCAATATATGACGATGAAAGAATATATGCGATAACGATGTCATTGCTATTAGTGGTTCCATCAACGTTACCGACGTTACCGACAATAGGATCACGCAAATGAATGTACTCCTCAGAACGCAGCTTCGCTTGATTATACTTGATGTACCGTAATCGCTCGCTTTCAATTTTCGGATACATATCAACGATGTATTGATGAAACAGCTGGATCGGTAGAAGTTCTTCGTGCTCACTTTCTTGTTGGTTTCTGCACCAGCAAAGTAAAAATATAAATAAGACAAAAAGAAATTAATCTTACAGAAAAAGAAAAAGTAAATAATATGTAGATTGTACCTGTCACTGGATTTATTTGTTTGATGTTAAAATGATATCCATCTTATCCTTCCCAAAATATCAACGGATATTGCAAAGCATCGTAAGAACGATGACTGTCTTGGATTGTGTGAACCGTGTTATCTCTGTGTTGGATCCATATATCTCGACATTCATATGTGTCGCCAACCATAACAACTGTGTGTGAATTGTATTGGCCCGCATGCTCTCCAAATGGTACTTTGTCTGCTTTATTGACGATCATGTAGTTGTCGTTTTGCAGTCTGTTTGAAACGGTATAAAACAACTGGACCAACTGGTTGTGATTTCGCAAAATCGGTTCCAAAGTCGCCACAATTTCTCGCTCCTCCATCTGCTCGATGTGGTTGTACTGGCAGCGTGCATTTATTTGTTGCTCCTCATCGCCCATGAAGTAGATTTGCAAGAATTTTGGATCGGCATCAGGCATTGAGATTAAAGAACCCATTTGATGATATACTTGGCCCTGAATCTTAAACTTTGATTCAAAATTGCGACCATCCTCATTCTGAACGATTTTTGTTGCTCCAAATGATGTCATTTAAAAACAAGAATTGAATTTTTGTGTTTTACGCAAAAACAAATTTGATTGAAGTGTGGCTCCAGCCAATTGTGTTTTCAATGGTTATGGCGGCGAATTCAATGGTGGAAGTACAACTTTTCCAGACGCGCAGCAGAAACCGGCCGATTCACCTTTGTATTTGAATGCATGGCAGATTGGCATTATTTGTCCATAGCGCCGCTGACAATTTTTGAATGTGACGAATAGTTGATGTCCGACTCATATTCGAACGCAAAACGGAGAAGTGATGCGCGTGTTAATGCGCGATGTACTTGCAGGCGCTGTGGTTCATGTGCTCTGTGTGCGTCAGTGGCTCGTTGACGCGCCTGTCTTTGTCTCAATGCATTAGCTCGAAGGCGTTTGTTGTGTTGCCGTTGACTTTCATTTGCACGTGTTTTTGCAACCTGGACTCTTAAATTTGCATTGTCTGTCAATTGATCTTCTGTCGTTCGATTTAACCGACTGGTGTGGACTATTTGTGAATTCTGTGTACGTCGACCAATATTTCCTTCTCTTCCACGAAACCGTGGCATTGTTCTTTAATAAACACACAACACCTAAATATAAGCAACTTATATTTGAATTTTATGGATTACATGTTTGTTTTTTTCGATGAAACGTCTAACACTCCGTAAATTTTATAAAATCATCGACACAAATAAGCACTTAAGATAAAAATTTGCAGGTTAGATTGATTGTCATTGAATACGCATGTATATAATTTAAATTTATGGAAGATCATGTAAGATATTCACTTCAACACAGCACCTTACATTTTCCCAATGTATGTATTTGAGTACACTTGATGAAAAATACACTCAATATTCACGTGATTGTGATACATGGATTATCGAAACACATCGTACAGAAATTGAAATGTCAAAACAACGCCAAGCCACGACGCAAGAGACTTGCGCATGTATTGATGCGTACGTCAAATACCACAGAATTCGAAATCAATGCCACCTATGTTACACAAACATAACTATGCATTAGTCTCAGAAGTTCAATTATGCGTACGTCAAATACCAGATAATTTGAAATCAATACCACCTATTGGTACACAAATATAACTATGAATTATTCTCAGAAGTTCAATTATTCACTATTCAGAAGGTTTTAACGGTCAATTATTCATATTATATTCATTATTATATATATTGGGGGGAGGGGGGGGGGGAGTGAAATTGTGAGGTTACATGTTCTGATATTCAAAAAATCTTTAAAAAAAAATCCCCTCAAATAAATTCCCTAAAAAATAAAAATAAATCCTAGAACCCGATTGCAGCGCCACCTACCGGGTCAATTGTGAATCAAAACCATCCATGGACCCACACAAACACACACAAAAAATTTCATCAAAATCGGTCCAGCCGTTTAGGAGCAGTTCAGTGACATACACACGTACAGAAGAATTATATATATTAAGATAAGCTTTGCGAAACGTTTAGTTCTTAAAATAAAGTGTGCATCTTTAAAATTATACATCATATTTACGATAAGAACTAAACGTTTCGCTTAACTTATTTTTTATATAATAATAATACTTAGCACCGCGTCTTACTACCCGTTCGGGTTATACGCTTTAAGTACTAATTACTCTAATTGATTAGGAATAGGGAAGGTTGAATTATAGGAAGTGAACCCGCATTTGCGTGGAGTGAGAGTGGAAAACCATTTAGGAAAAACCACCCCCAGTTCACCCGACCGAGATACGAACCTCGATCTCCCCGTCCTCAGCAGTCGAGCTCATCACGACAAGCGCGTTAGCCAACTACGCCACAGAGGCGGGTATTTTTATTTTTTATTTTTTTTATAAAACATTATAAATTGACACTAAAAAATATAACGTGCACTTTCTGAATAAAAGCCTTATAAACCTTACACATTCTAGCACTGAAAATGAAATACTTTAACATTCAATCTTTTGGCCTGGATCAATAGTATCTGGGTATCAATCACATAATTCATTAATGCGTTGTTGCTATCAAAGAGATTAAAATTTACCAAAAATATTAGTGTAATTTGACAAAATGAGGGAAACGTGTAAAAATGGGTCAATTAGAGGTAGGTTTACAACCCTAATTCACTTTTACAGGTTAGTTAAAGCTCATATTATGTGGTACTAAGCCCGTCAACCAAGTTAGGCTGATAGCTGTGTAATGTTTTAAAACTAGGCCTTGTACCGAGTCTTAATACTTCATCCATGTTATTTAGTTGTTTACACTATATGGGATGGGTACTTAGAAGGTAGAAAAAAGAAAAAGTGTACCCGCATTTCCCAGAAATAATTATAAGTAACCATTTAGGAAAACACTTTGCTGGGATTTGAACCCCACTGTCTCCAGTAAATGAGACACTTTTTCCGTGTATCAACTGATGTGGTGGTTAAGTCTACTTAATTTATAATGTGATTCGTACAATCATTTCACATATTTATTTTGTTTCATCTCTTATACCAAAGTGAGCTATACCCAAATCTTAAATAAAACTCGTTATAGCTCTAAAATATACACTATTATCTTGTACTATGTAATTTTTCCTAATAAAATACACATAATTTTTAAATAATATACTGTTTTGAAATAATTGACATCACATTCCCGCGTAGCGTATCAAAATGCAATTTTACACCGTAATAATACGTGTTTATTTTTATTTATCGCTTTGAATTTTGCATGAAACAAAATGTGGAAGTGTTTTGACTGGAAGGTGGGAAAACAAAGAATTAATTCGGTTCCGCCCAGGGGGTGTTTGTGTCTGGGGTTGATTGCCCCTCATAAGAAGTTGCATTTCCGCTCTCAATGGGGTGGAAATGAACAATATAAACTCCATTTAATTAAGGGTTGGAAACACCACCTGATAGGTCTAAAGTTTATTCATATACATGTATGATATAGCTACACATACATTATAAAATATGTAATAATACCTGGCACTATTCATGAGTTGGTCTGATGTGAAAGGGAACAGGATTTAAGGACCTTATTTTTTACTGTTTTTATGCAAAAATCTTTTTGAACAAAATTAAAAAGATATTTCTCTAGTAAAAACATTTAGGCCTATATTTACAGTTTTTGAATACGAATATTTGTCGAGGTCATTGTGGAAGCTGGCCTAAACTTTTATCTTCATTTAAAAAGTTTAAATTCAAATTTTAATTTGCCCATGAAAAATATTAAAAAATGATTAAGACTACTATGTTTAGTAAATTGATCTTAAATGATTTTACTGAAGCAATATTTTATTTTATCAAGCAAAAAATGTTTTTTAACTTTTATCATCAAAATTATAAAAAAATAAACTGATACGTTCATGTTTAGATCCATCCCACTTCAAAATATATTATACCCCAATTTTCTTACGAATGGACAGCTAGAAAAAGTTACTAGATTTTTTTTCACATATTCATACGCCAAGTCATATGTATATGTAGATATGTAGATGTCACTTTTGATATACAGTACAACATACACACAAAAAGCTTAGCTGCAATCCTTGGAACTTGTTTTGAGCGAAATAGTTTTTTGAAATCAGATTCAAGTGATGTCAGATACAGTCCCAAATCAAGACCTGTATTTGTCTTACTATAGTATTTATTTTTTATGCAGCTATAATAATTTCCGTATTTGTAAATGGTTAACTTAAACTTAAGCGGTAAGCTGTTCATATTCTCTGTTGATGTTTGCCTAAAAGCTAGTAAGGGATTTTCCTATTGATTCAGTCAGCTCTTAAAGTAGTATTTGTCAAAAGTTAGATCTCTTTTTCGTTGTTAGATAATCTGGCTGCTTGGAAATATTCTTCTTCAAAGGGACTTGCAATCAAGTTGTTCTCTTCTTCTACCATTCTTGAAAAGTACTTCTCTAAATATGATTTTAGCCCTTTCAATTGTTTAATTATTTTCTCGCTTATTTCCTGGGAGAGATGTGGCTTATTTACTCAAATAGGAAATTGTGAAAAGTTTCAAAATATCTCAGTTTGGTCTTTTTAAATAAATGACCTTTGAAAACCTATTTTATCATAAATTCAATTTGGTTTGAAACATTTATGATCGTTACAGAGCTATTCTTAGTTGCCAAATTTATATTGTTTATTTTAGGAGATTATCTGATAAATATGCAAGATTCTAAAGCTAATCTAGTCGTGTATCTTGGAAGCAAGTTGGAAAGGATGGCCTTAAAAATAAGTTGGACGTCATGTTTAAGTTTGAACATCTGGGTAAGTACCTTACCACGACAGAGCCACCTTGTATGAAATAGCAAGGTATATTAAGACTAATAATCTCTTCACACAATGCTCTGAAAATCCTCCATTTGGTGGACTTGGTCGTTATAAAAGGAACCATTTTCACAGCTTCAACAAGAACGACATTTTATTCACCAGGGAACTGCTTTGATGCAAGGATTTACCTCTGGATGCAGTGGTGACTCCAGATTATATTGGGGGCTACCCTCATTACATAACAGCGATTATCTGAGTAATAACCTACCCGCCTCGGTGGCGTGGTTAGCTAACGCGCTAGTTTCGTGTTGGGATGGACTGCCGAGAACGGGGAGATTGAGATTTGAATCTTGGGGTGTGGGGGATGAACTGGGGGTTCCTAAATGGTTTTTCACTCTCCCTCCACGCAAATGTGGGTTCACTTCCTCTAGATCCAACCTTCTAAATTTCTAACTCATTAACCTGATTAGTACTTAAGCGTATAACCCGAACGGGTGGTAAGACGCGGTGATAAATAAAAATAAAGTAATAACCTGACATAATAGTTAATATAATTTAATTAAATTAGTCGTAAAATGACAAACTGGACACAGGAATCAAACCCTGGACCTTTGGCTTAGCGCGCCAATTCTCTACTATTGAGCCATCCATGGTTCTCATCCCATGATATGGGTCATTCTTCACTCATAGCTTATGTCTGAGTCTGTGTTGGACATGTGGGAATCGTCAACTAAATATGAGCTATCAATATTATTGCGAGCTATCAGATACCAACCCTCTGCGACACGATAGTGCTGTTATTCTGTTAAGAATACAAAACGAGATTGTAACTTTAAAGCAAAATTCCATTGACCATCAACACACAGGTTCCAAATCATTGTAATTAAGGCACTGGACGTATGAATGGTACCACGTTTCAATTAATTTTATCCCTACATAAACTAGATTCATTCAGGGCATAGTCCACACCAATTTGATCATACTATTCAACCATCGAAGAGGATTTGACTAAATGAAGTATACTTCTATTATTATGTATACATTTTTTGGATACCAATTACTTTTTTTTTTTTAGTTAACGATTTTATTTCAAGATCATAAATACAATTTATGTACCTAAATTTTATTAAAGAAAGGGGGGAGTGGGTATGGGAGGCAAAATGTAATTTCACCCGGGCACAAATTATGTTTGCAATTGTCCTAATAAGGATGGTAATTAAATGCCTTATTTTAATAATAAAGCGTCAAATATGATACATGGTTTATTTTTCATTGATCTTGGGCTAGGATGATGAGTAGATTAAAGTGATATATGAATTATGGTTTGAATCTTTTATGACTCCTATTACCATTTCACTTCATTCTCCCTCAAATTAGGCATTTGATAACATTTTGAATACAAAGAAAATGTCATTTTGACTTGAAAGCTAGCATAATTAGCTACCTGACACTCTAATATATTTTAATATATTTATTTTGTTTCACCCTTGTTTAGTGCAGAATTAATTTACGTTTTACTAACAATTAACGTATAAATACCTTAAAACGCTTGGATGCGATTTAATTGGACCTTAATGCTTAATAAGACTACTAACATTTGCTTCCATCGTCATATATTTTATGACTCGCACTAATAGTTTTTTCTTTTAACTATACAAGCTACCATCCTTGCACATAAAATGCTATTCTATGATCCAACCAGAAGTCGAACATGTCTATACGACGTGATAATAGACAATTTCTCGTGCAATGTTTACTGGCCTATACTTAAATGTTGTCTTAACAAACAGTTGATAAAAATTGCTATACTCAAAATATGATTTGCCCTTATAAATGGTTTTAATAGTTTTAAGATGGCTTGACTTTTATACTGTGGGTGTGAGCTCATAATATTTTTAAAATCTAAATTCATTTTTAAATCGTTAACCTTGGTTTGAACAAATATGTGATGCTCCATAGAACTGTTGTTAAATATTACCTTATTGTTTTATTACTACGATTTTCTTTGATCGCGATTTATTGCTAACGCTTTCACTGGCGTTCTTCAAGCCTTCATTATGACGCGTACATAATGGTTACTTTTATGATCTTCCTCTTTTTCGAACCCACGACTCCCCGAAGGTGGCGCATACGGGTAATTAACTACCGAAAATGGTAGTGTTGCCGTTTCATAAGGTTATCCGTGGCTCGTTCTAAGCCCTTTGTTCAACCGGTGACCTCATCCTTTATACCTTTGAAGTCTGAATGAGAGATGGGGCCGGACTTAACGTAGGCTGCGCGTCTTTATGATTCTTTACTTTTAAACTACCAGCGGATTCAATTTATCGCTTTTAATGGCTGCGATATAAAGAGTACAAGAAGAACAAAAAAATAGAGCTTATCCAAAAAATATATAAATAGGCCCTTATTTTATATTAATGAAGTACTCAAGCATTTGTATTGATGAAAGGACCTTTTAGCAGAACTTTCATACACATACCTGTGTTCTATTGAAACTCTTTGCTATCTATGCCTCTTGTTGGTTTGACAAAGTTTATATGAATTTGCTTATGCTTATAAAAATTAACTGTAAAATTATTGTTGGTTTTTTCATCTCTATTGTATTTCTTATCAATATATATATATAAATTATTATTATTATTATTATTATTATTATTATTATTATTATTAGCACCGCGTCTTACTACCCGTTCGGGTTATACGCACTTACGCTAATGTGTAATGGTAGGGTGATTGTGAGATGAAATGAAGGACCTACAGTTTAACGTGGAATCCGAACCACGGTGGAGGCCTGGCATTACCCACATTCACAAGATGTCTTGTCAGAGGTGAAGGAAGGGTTTGGTAATCATATAAATCTATGCCGGGACCGAGGATTGAACCCCGGCCGCCAGCACAGAAGTCTGACACCTTACCCCTAGACCGCCAGGTCACCAATATATATATATATATATATATATATATATATATATATATATATAAATGTTTTAATAAATCAAATAACTTGTAAGCGTATAACCCGCACGGGTAGTAAGATGCGGTGCTAAATAATAAATAATAATAATAAATAAATAACTTGTAGATTTGTTATCAAGATCTATGGCATCCCTAAATGTTCTTATTTGTACGTTTGGTTCCACAACTAATTGAAATAATTCCACTTGCTCTATTTTCTTATCAAAATAGGTTCGCATTCGCAAACACGCCGTCTCCATTTACCATAGCGGCCGCTATTTATATACCATCTTTCGTAACCAAACTGATTTTTTTTTCTCCCCCTTGCATCTTTATTTAAACTGTAATTTTAACAGTCTACGATTATTTCCTGCTGCATGGACACACATTATTCATACAAGATACTAAACATGGTCTGGTGAAGAAGGCTATCTATTTTCCCGTTTGGACCACGGAAGATCTTTCATTTAACTTCTTACTCACCCGCTTCGGATTCCTGATTACATCCCATATAGTTTTCAAATTAATTTTTTATTATATTTAATTTTGTCCTGGAAACTAGAAATTAAGAATATCGACAGTATTGTCTCCTTTTAAGGCATAGACTCATTGCAAACGTTCAGATGTCGCGATGAAATTAAATAGGAGAATGTTATTTCAAATTATGATTTATAGAAAAATTAAAGTTAAGGGTATCAACATAGTTATATGCAACTAAGAATATTTAATTTTGAGTCACATAAATTTAAAAAAATTGGTACAGTGAATAGAAATAACTAGCACGTGGGGTTCAAATCTCGGTCATTTTTGCTAAGGGTGATTTTTAAAATGATTTTCCACTCTCCCTCCATGCAAATGTGGCTAAGCTTCCTCATCTTTAACTTATTAACGTACATATGCCTATAAGCTTAACAGATAGTAAGACGCAGTGTTTTTTTTAAAAAAGAGTATCTTCAGGACTACAATTTTCATAATAAAAACCACAGTGTGAGGATATCAAACCTCAATTAGACGAAATTCCTGCTAGTATTGTAGAATGATTAACTCTTAATTTAGTGGTTTTTCCCTTCCGATGTTCATGTTCTTGCTCTTAAACCGTGACCGATTAACCTAGATGTTTGATACAAATTTACGCTCGAATCAGAACATTTAATCAACTGCGATCTTCTACATTCTTTAACTGATTAAAGCTAATTTGTGATCAGTTTAAAAGTGTTTTATAGTAATATCATTTAAAAATATTTTTTTTAAAAAAAGTACACTGTAACGATTTTACTGGTCATAATTTCGACTGTTTTGTTAGAAGAATAAAGAAAAACATATTACTAAGCGACTTCTAGTTTGATCGGCATTGCCTACTTAAGTTACTTGGTAGTAGTCTAGCAGGACCACCTGGCCCACTACGTCACAGCTGTGTTTTTTACCGTTATTCCGCCCCCTGCTCCCCCCCCCTGCTCCCACCCCTCCCGCCCCTTTTCCTCCTGCCCCTCCCCTACAAACCCTGGACATGTTGGTTATTTTTGATTAATTATCGTTAATTAAATATTGTTAATTGGTAGGATAGAGGTGTTGTAGTTTTTTTTTATTTATTGCTGGCATACGCCGGACATGTTGGTTGTTAATTAATTAATTGGTAGGATAGAGGCGTTGGAGATATTATTGGTAGGATAGAGGTGTTTTTATTCATCAATTAGGGCGCTGTAGTTTATTTGCTGAAGCATAGAGCCACCCGGGGCTCGCGCTCCACGTCTTTCTCCTCCGGATGCCCGATATTAAATGACACAAGCTGGCTCGCTGGCTTCTGATGACAAACTCAGCCTTTCACTTTTCCCTCCCCACCCCTCCCTCAGAGCCGGGGTTGTTCATCCTGGTTTTCCCCCCTCCCCGGTCATTACCTTCTGGGGGGCGACGTACCGAGCAATAACCTCCATTCACCTTGAGGAGTCATTGTGTTTCTCAAAATAGACACCTGTAAGGCAGCTATGAAAAGTCCCGTTACACGGCAGATTCGCTTTTACATTCCGTGAAAGCGGCCGGCCCAAGTCAGCTCTCAACGGAGGAATAATATTGAATTTAATGTTCGCAACTATATCCCTATGAAAGTTTAAGCCCACACATCAATGCACTCAACATTTGCGAGAGTACCTTCAGATGCACTGAGGGAGGGTAGATTTTAGCGACGCCCGTTTTGCACGGTGAATTTACTGTAGTTTGTAATTCGTGTGTCTAGATTGGATTCGAACCAGAGACCATCAAATTACTGAGCGCCTTACCGACGGCCCGATTAGTTAGTTACCCCTTAATAGGCGATAACACCGCACAACTTCGACTCAATGTTAATAATTCTCTCGCCCTCTGCAAGAGCGGACTAAGTACAGATAAATTAAATGGCTAATCCTCGGTAATTGTATCTGTATAACGAATATGAAAACGGGTATTTAGCTTATCATTGCACGTAACATAAAGAATGACCACATGGTTTAAGGCGCTACTATAGCAAAAAACTATACTACATAAGCACCGTGATTTTTTTCCTAGATATTTTACTTATAAACTTATGTAAAAGTTATTATTTATGTTATCAAAATATATATATAGCCGCCATGATTTTTTTCCCCTAGGTATTTAACATAGGAACATGTGTAAAGGTTATACATTATTTAATATTTAATATTATTTAATTGCCGTACAGGGTTTGTCGTGCTTGCTTATTGGCCCGCTAGATGGCATCGAAAGCCAGTTTAGTTAATGTAAGGTTTCTAGGAGAGTTTACAAATAATAAATAAGGCAATGTAAGGTTTTCTTTAACAATTTGCTGAGTATTTATCATACGCCCGGCCATGTGATATTTTAAACGGTCAGAACCCCGTATTCATACGTCAAGTCAGGTGATCTGCAGTACAAATAATTCTAGGGTAGAAAGCAAATAAAAGTTCTGTCTGAATACTCACTATTTAACATATTCATACGTCTCAAGTCATGTGATATACAGCATATACTTTAAACAGGCAGAATCCCCTATTCATACGTCAAGTACTCACAGTCGGCAAAGACCTAAATAATATTGCGCTTGTAAATTAATTGTTGATTGTCAATAAAAAAAACTAGTAAGAATATGTTGTTAATATTTAAGGTAAGGTGACGAGTTCACACACGGTATTTAATATCTTGGGATAGTGTACCCACATTTGCCTCAGTGTTCGAAGTCAAACCAATGATGAACCCCGCTAAGTAGATAGGAGGACGGAAAATGTACCCGCATTTTCACGAAGGGTGCGGAAAAAACACCTTTGGTCTACGTTTGCGGGAGGGCTGACACCTAGAATGGTCATGTACCAGAACGGGAATCAAACCCGCGACCTCCCAGGCATTGGCAGTGACGTCTTAGACTACGCTACCTGTGATGCAGGTGAATAACAAACGCATACCGAGCAAGTATGTTGATAGATACTGACCGCCGGTAAAGTAGCTATATGCTCTTCATACTATAGTTTTGGTCTTTCTACCAAACAAATTAAAATATTTAAGGTAAGGTTTCAAGTTCCAAACCCGTGACCTCTGGCTTAGTACGCCATTGCTCTGACCACTGAGCTATCCAGGATTCGTTCCGTGCTCAGGGTCATTCTTCACTCATATTTAAGGCAGTGGAACAGAGCATCGAGCAGGCACCTCCGTCCACTTCGCTGGGTCGATGCCGACTACTGAAATAACGGGATTTACAAAGGGACTTATGGACAGGTCTGTGTTGCGCATGCGCAGAGACACATTAGAGTATTAGGTCGTTACAGACGGCAGGCTCTTTGAAGAGGGTATAAATAGAACCCGCTCATTACATTTGGTCATTTCAATTTGTGATTGACGCCGCCGAACATCAAAAATATGAGTTTCGAGTCGCTAGAAAATTTTCTAAATTTAGGTAAGTTTTTTTCTGTATATTTTAACTGGTGTTTTTTTTGTTGACTAATACAGCTGGGGCGTACAACGGTGTTCTTCTTTTTTTTGTTAGTTGAAGAGCCCCCGGTGATTGGAGGGGATTTACAACCGGAGGATCCCAATAGCCTGGACCAGCTGCTACTGTTCGATGAAAACGGAATTTGCAACGCTGATGGTAACGCGTCGATGGGTAAGTAACAGACTAAAAACATATATATTGGAGTCTTGTTGGTGTTTTTTTTCCTGTAAATGCTAATTAATTTGTATTTATTTAATTTCAGACTACTGGGATCCGTACGGTTTAGACGAAGGGCTTCGGGGGTGCATACCGTCAGTTGTAGAGACATCGACTCCCCTGGAGGCGCCCTTACGAATCGGTGCCACTCACGACGCCACTGATGTCGCCCCCAGGCCCTCTCCCTGTATCTTTGCGCCCGCGCCCCTACCACCGGTACCCCTGGTCGCCATGGGAAATGCACCTCCCGCTGTTTGGGCAGATTTGGACACCCTTGACCGACTGCTATGTAAGTACCTTCTACATGTAGCCAGTAGGCAGTGTAGCTTTCTCTCTCTCGCACAAATCCTGTTATATCGCCCCTCAGAGTCGAAAACAATTGCTAGCAGTGAGCTTGTACTACATCGTTTAGTGTATAAAAGAATGCGTGTGTTTACAGTTTAGAGCAAGGAAAACTATATTGCTACTTAAACGTTTATTAAAAATCCTACCTGTATGATTTATACTGAGCCATTGGGGGGGAGTCCTTGGTTCAATTCCCTCTTGGGATAAGCGAAAATACTGGTTTAGTCAACTATTTTGTTCAATAAAGGGTCCCGGGTTCAAAGACAGAAAATTATAATTGTCGTTTTACAATGTGATCGAGTATCATTTTAGTGTCTCCTGGTCACGGGTTCATTTCCTGTACAAAGTCAGAAAATTGTAATCAACACTTTAGACAGTCACGTTTCACTCTGCATAAACATAAGTCCATACACTTTAATTTATGATGTGTAATAGTAACCAATTTAAAAAACTATATGTATGCAGTGCCACGGGTTCGAATCCAAACAGGGGTTTAAAATGAGAGTTTATTCTTCTTGTACTAAATTTGTGTCTGGCTGACACTTTAGGGCGTACTTTTTTTAATTCCAGTCTAAATGTTTACGTGTTCTTATGTATGCAGAAAATTATAATTGTCGTTTTACAATGTGATCGAGTATCATTTTAGTGTCTCCTGGTCATGGGTTCATTTCCTGTACAAAGTCAGAAAATTGTAATCAACACTTTAGACAGTCACGTTTCACTCTGCATAAACATAAGTCCATACACTTTAATTTATGATGTGTAATAGTAACCAATTTAAAAAACTATATGTATGCAGTGCCACGGGTTCGAATCCAAACAGGGGTTTAAATGAGAGTTTATTCTTCTTGTACTAAATTTGTGTCTGGCTGACACTTTAGGGCGTACTTTTTTTAATTCCAGTCTAAATGTTTACGTGTTCTTATGTATGTTTACACGTTGCAGGCTTAATATAGTAAAATGTATTTTAGTTAAGGGCTGTACATTTCCTCTGTCAATTTATTACCGTCTTTTGTTTACCGCCAAACATAATCTTAAAAGTTGTGCTTATTTTATAAATAAAGTAATGCATGTTAAGGATACAGCTGCCTCTAGATACATATTTCAAATATAGGAGGCAGCTAGTAGCTTATGATAACCAAACAAATGTTTTTTGAAAAGGGTTGAACATATTTTTCCCCGATTTAAAGAAAGCTGTTATAAACTCAAATTTTACTACCCCTTTTAAGGTGTCTAACTTTCGTTGTGTTAAGTGCGGCGGGCTGTCTATCCACTCATTATGCAGGCGTTAGAAACAACATCTAGTATCATAGCTATCAATTCATTACGCGAGCATAATCTCAGGCGTTTTTTTTCAATAAATTGACACATTCGTAGTTGAAACAATTAAAGCGAAAAGTATCTTAAGACGTAATCTCCGCTGCTAAAATGATATAATAATAATAATAATAATACAAAAAGTATTAAAGAGATGAGTTTGAGCTTCAAATCTTAGCAAGGTAAACTAGAGACAATTTTTTTCACTCTCCCTCCACCGCAAGTGCTGACGCACTTCTGTAAATGTCGGTTACGTCTAAAGCAATTGAAAAATTGAACATGCTATAGTAATAATAATAATACAAAAAGTATTAAAGAGATGAGTTTGAGCTTCAAATCTTAGCAAGGTAAACTAGAGACAATTTTTTTCACTCTCCCTCCACCGCAAGTGTTGACGCACTTCTGTAAATGTCGGTTACGTCTAAAGCAATTGAAAAATTGAACATGCTATAATAATAATAATAATACAAAAAGTATTAAAGAGATGAGTGTTAGGTTCGAATCTTACCAAGGTAAACTAGAGAAAAATTTTCACTCTCCCTCCCCCGCAAACGCTGACTCACTTCTGTAAATGCCTGTTACGTCTAAAGCAATTGAAAAATTCAAACATATTATACATTTTAAAGAAAAAAAATATGCGCCTGTTGTAACAAGGCTTACTTTGACATGTGTTATAGTTGAATTGGAGGCCGGAAATGGCGGGATGACCACAGAGCCACCATCAACAGCGGTGGGACCCCTCCAGCCCTATGTAGCCGCATCGCCCCAGCTCCAGAGAGAAGGGGTTTGAGCCCCTGTGTCCCTGCAAGCCGGAACATCTTCACTCCGGCCTCTACAGCAGGGAGACGGAGTTCGAGCCCCGGCGGCGGCGGCGAGGGAGATGGGGCCCGTGGAACTGGCGATAGCGGGACCGTCGTTTGCCCCTCAAAACGGAATTAGTGGCCAGGTGAATCAGGTAGGTGGGGAATTGCAAAATGGCGTCCCTCTTCGCATCATCGAAGAGAGGATTAAACAATTGAGGCGTTTCTTTTATACTGGTAGAGAAATTACCGTACATCTTGGTGCACCAGCAAGCGATCGTGACGCAATAAGCTGGCTTGAAGAACAAATTACTAATTTGCTCCATCGGTTGCAGGACCATGGCGTTAGCGCCGATGACCACGTAGGCTTACTTTTGAGTAGCACTGACTCAACGTTAAGCCCTGTGTATGTCTCATTTAGGCGAGCAGACCAGCTAGACGCTAGAGCAGTGCTTGATAACGTAAGTCGCGTGTTGCAGAGTAATAGTTTGTTTTTGAGTACAGCACCACTGTACGTTAAACTCTCCCACTTTAAGGAGCCTCGCGGGAGGGGTAATCATAAATGTGATAAACTCTCTCCCGCTAGCACATATAGCCGTAAAAACCAAGGGATCATTACGATTCAAAATGACGACACACTTTGTCTTGCCCGTGCATTGGTTGTCGCCAAAGCTATATGTGACAATAAAAGAGAACCAGGATGTATGGACGTGAACACCGTTAAACAAATTAAACAGGGCCGTCAAATTCAAAAACTCAAAGCAGAAGATTTATGCCGTGATGCCCGTGTGAATCTTTTGAAAGGTGGTGGGCTCACTGAGCTGAAACAATTTCAAGCATACCTTTCCGAATACAAAATCACCGTGTTCAGGGAACGTCGGGGGAGACAGGTCCTATATGAGGGGCCTACTCCCTCCGAACATTCCTTTATGGGGCACCTTGATTTGTATTTTCACGACGATAAGCAAAACCATTTTGACGTCATAACATCCTTGACAGCCGCATTTAAGTGTGGGTACTTTTGCCGCGAGTGCCGTGTGCCGTTCAACACAAAGAACGAGCACAAATGTGAATCCGCGTGCAAAAAGTGCCACGCTAAAGCGGTTTGTAGCGGAGGCCGATCTGTGGTCTGTAAAGACTGCGGGCGTTGGTTCACAAACCAGACATGTTTTGATAACCATAAACGTCCCGGTTTTTTCAGCGGTCACAGATCGGTCTGTGATGTCAAAAAGGTTTGCGAGGTATGCGGGCAATTTTTCAGTTTGGAAAGATCAAATTATTCACATAGGTGTTATGAGACTTTTTGTAGAGTATGCGATTCATATCGTCCTTTTGGTCATTTCTGTTATATGAAGCAGGCCCCGTCAAAGCCGTCACTGGAAAAGAGTAGTTTCATGTTTGTATTCTACGACTTTGAATGCAGACAAGAAACGCTTCTTCAAGGTGCGGTCAGCACGTACTTACACGAACCAAACCTATGTGTCGTGCAAACGTGTTGTAAGGCCTGTGTTCATATAGATGCAAATGATCACCATTGCACCGACTGTGGGGGCGATAGGACTCGCATATTCAAGGGTGATACCACAATGGCCCAATTTTTCGAATTTATTGTTCAAATTAAAGCTTCAAAATTTAAGGATATCACCCTCCTCGGCCATAACGCTAAATCCTATGATGGAAATTTTATTTTAAAATACATGATGGAGGTAAAAAAATGGACTCCAGAACTTATAATGAACGGTGGGAAAATCATGTCTATGCGTTACGGCCCGCTCCACTTTATTGACTCACTGAACTTTCTCCCGATGTCGCTGTCCAAATTGCCCAAAACTTTCGGCTTGGACGAGTCTTTGGCCAAGGGACATTTCCCCCATTTTTTCAATAAAAAAGAAAACGCGGGGTATAGGGGTCCCTTGCCGCCAAAGGAGGACTACGGCATCGGCGAGATGTCAGTTGAGGGAAAGGAGCACTTTGAGAAGTGGTATGACGCGTTGGTCAAAGATAACTATGTCTTTGATTTTAAACGCGAGTTGGAACTGTATTGTGTGAAAGATGTAGAGATCCTACGGAAGGCCTGCCTGAAGTTTAGAGAGATGCTCATGGAGAAAGCAAAGGTGGATCCTTTCAGAGAGGCGTGTACGATAGCTGGAGCGGCCATGTTGGTTTACCGCCGAAGTCATCTTAAGGAGAATACTATCGGTATTATCCCTAACGGTGGCTATCGGTGCGCAGACCAACAGTCGCACGTCGCTGTACAATGGCTCTGCTGGGAGGCCCATCAACGCGGTGTCTCTATTCTTCATGCGGGTAACGGCCGTGAGGAATATGTGTTAGGGCGACGTGTAGACGGTGTTGTTAAAGCTGGAGATACCACCACCGTCTTCCAGTTTTGGGGCTGTTATTGGCACGGGTGCCCTCTCTGTTACCCTGACAGGACCACCCAGGTCAAAAATAGCCCCCACGAGACCATGGAGACGCGTTATGAAGCGACCATGGCTTGTTTGGAAAAGTTTAAGAATGCCGGCTACACGGTCGTAGAGATGTGGGAGTGCATGTTTAATGCGATGAAACGCACAGACAAGGACTTGCAGCAATTTGTACTCCGGCACGAGGTGTATACCAAGGAACCTCTCAGTCCCAGGGATGCATTCTTTGGCGGGCGTACAAATTGTATCAAGCTCTTCCACGAAACAGACCTTTCTTGTGGGGAGAAGATCAAGTACTTGGATGTGTGTTCATTGTATCCATACGTTTGCAAGTATAAAAAATACCCAGTCGGCCACCCCAAAATTCACTTGGAACCAAATTGTCCGTCTATAGATCAAGTAGAAGGCATAGCCAAAGTTACAGTGACGCCTCCGCGAGATTTATTCCTGCCCGTATTGCCTACCAGGATGCACGACAAGCTAATGTTCATCTTGTGCAGGAAATGCGGGGAGGAGAAAAACCAAGGCGCGTGTCAGCACAACGACAAAAAAGATCGCTGGTTGACAGGCGTCTGGGTGATTGACGAGATCCGGAAAGCCGTTGAGAAAGGCTACACCGTTGAAGCAGTGCACGAAGTGTGGGAGTACAATGTATCTGTTTATGACCGTCAGACGCGTTCTGGCGGCCTGTTTCACGGATACATTGATACTTTTTTGAAAATTAAACAAGAAGCCAGCGGATGGCCAGAGTGGTGTACCTCACAAGAGGAAAAGTTAGCTTACATTCAAAATTATGAGGAAAGGGAAGGGGTAAAACTCGATTTCGGCTCTGTTTGTAAAAACCCTGGTCTCCGCACTCTGGCTAAACTTTTTTTAAATTCACTATGGGGAAAGTTTGGGCAAAGACCCGATTTACCACACGTAGCCGTTGTCAACGACTATCAGGGCGTCCACAAGTACCTGACGGATCCGTACATCACCGTGGACAGCGTCATTGATGTAAATGATGAGGTTATGTTCCTCAATTACAAGGATGCGCGTGACGCGTTGCGCCCTAATCCTAACACGAGTGTGGCGGTGGCGTGCTACACGACTGCTATGGCTAGGTTGCACTTATACAGCATCCTTGAACAATTGGGGGACCGCGTTTTATATCATGATACAGATAGCGTTCTATTCACTGAACGCCCCGGCGATTGGAGTCCACCGACCGGAGACTTTTTAGGTGACCTCACTGATGAACTTCAGGATTACGGTCCGGAAAGCTACATTAGCGCCTTTGTATCTGGTGGTCCCAAAAATTACGCTTACCGAGTTTGCGTTGGCGGTGATCCTGCCAAAACAAAAACGGTGTGCAAGGTTCGCGGGATCACCATAAACTATGGCAACCGGAACGATGTTAATTTTGAAGTTTTGAAAGCGATGGTCTCCGAACAGGCTGCGGAAAGATAGATACAGATACCGCACAAAATTGTAAGAAAAGGTCTTGCGACTGTATGTACCGTTTCGCAGGCTAAAGTCTACCGGCCCGTGTACACCAAACGCCGGATAACAGATGATTTTAATACGTTGCCGTTTGGGTATCAGAGTCCTTGTAAACGCGCTCGCCACGAATAAAAGGTGATCATTTAGACGGGCTGAATAATCATCTTTTTTTTCTTTCACTCTAGACAGTTCCACTGACATACCATTTTTCAAAGATTTGAGATTTTTTTTCATATTTTTTTCTGCATGAAAACAAGCATATTTTTTTATATTTTTTTATGCACCCGGGATACTTTTTTTATATTTTTTTATTTGCCAGTACAGTCCTCTGCCTACCTGATTTTTTTTCTAGTCAATTAGTTACTTGTATATATTTTAATTCTAGCCAAATGTTTGTATATATATATTTATTTTAAATCTAATACATTGTTTGTATATATATTTTTTTCTGATAAACTGATTGTATATATTTTTATTTTAAATCTAATACATTGTTTGTATATATTTTTTTCAGTCAAATATGGTAGACTGATTGTATATATTTTTATTTTAAATCTATTCACATATATATTTATTTTCTTTTAGTACCGAGGCCACTATTCCCCCTATATTGTAAATATTCACAGTATACTTTTCACTGTGTGTAAACAAAACCAGCTATGTTTATACAAACAATTATATATTGTAAATATTCACAGTATACTTTACACTGTGTGTATACTTTTTTTCCTGATTGTAAATAAATATTGTAAAAATTGTTATGTATGTGTTTTAACGTCTACACCCGCACCTCCCTCCTATCCTATAAATACAAGCTCATATAGCTTATAAGCTCAGTCTCAAACATTATGGACAAGTTGAAACATCCATTTTCGGCCATCATAAGCGGCCCGTCCGGCTGTGGAAAGTCACATTTTGTAGCAAACTTTATCCGTCACTTGGACACAATGTGTGACGTTAAATTTGATAAAATCACATGGTATTATGCTTTATGGCAACCGGGATTCGAACAAGACGGGACAAGTCCCCACGTCATATTCTGTAAGGGTTTGCCGGAAATGGATGATGTCTGTAATGACTCTCCACAGCTGATTATCTTGGACGACCTGATGCGTGAAGCCAACGAAGTGGTCGTCGATCTTTTCACCAAAGGATGCCACCATCAAAATATTAGCGTCATGTACCTTACACAAAATATATTCCATCAGGGCAAGGGCCAAAGAGACATTTCCTTAAACGCACATTATATCGTGCTTTTTAAAAATCCAAGGGATAAAGCTCAGATTCAACACTTTGCACGACAAGTCTGTCCTGAAAATCCCCGTGTTTTACAAGAGGCTTACACCGATGCTACAAGTACGCCTCACGGCTATATATTGCTAGATTTCAAACAAGGTACACCAGAATGGTTCAGATATAGAACCCGCACAAATGTCGGCTGCTGCGTGTATCTACCGAGCAAAAGCTATAAAAACACCGACACTTCCCGCTTACAGATCATTTCATAACCATGAGTCCCAAAGTGCTGAAGCAGGCACCTCTGCTACGTGCGATGTATCGCATGAACCCTCAGCAACGTGTCGCCTTGATGAAAACAGCCGACAAGAAACTGGTTGACTCTGTTTGCGAGTGTGCCTACAACACTTTAAAAGGACGGGTACCGCTGAAAAATGCGCAGAAGACAAAGTTACGTGCTCACAAGCAGGTGTTGCGCAAGCTGGTCAAACGAGGAGAGTGCTGGAAGAAGAAGAGACGACTACTCGTTCAGAAAGGAGGAGCGTTCTTGCCCTTACTTTTAGCCCCTTTAATCAGCGGGGTCCTCGGTTCCTTATTCAACAAGTAAATAATGGAACACACGAAAAAGATGATATTGGTGTCCCCGGAAACATTACACCGTTACGAGCAACACCACCAACAAACAGCCTCGGCAACAAATCTAGTGGTCTCCGATTTGGACAAGGAAATGGAAAAAATCCTCGCTTCAAAACTTGACGACAAGTCTAAATGGACTTTATACCAACAAGTGCTACAGCGCTATCTACACTTTAGTCAACACCCACCGCCATCTGAAACCACCACCACCATCACCCCTGAAGTGTCTGTACTTCCCATCCCAACTGTACTTAATACTGTACCAGCACAGGCACGTAAAAAAGCTGAACTTTTACTAGAACATATTAAGTCCCGAGGCGGCATCTCTTGGGACTCAAACGGAGAAGTGAGTATTCAAGATACGCCTCTTCGTGGATCCAATATTGTGGATTTAGTCAACGATCTGGTCAGAGCAAGAAGACACAGCGAACCGTCAGGGTGGCGAGAGTTTCTCACGGCGCTGCAAAATATAAACGTTCCGAAAGAATTTATTGTGAACCCGAAACGTTTGGCGCCCATTAGAGATCCGACGCCCGTACCACAACCACTTACACCGTCGCAACGCCCAAAGAAGAAGAAACTGAAGAGAGTGGACGAAAACCGGTGGCTGCCATTCAGAGCTTAATGGAACGTCTAGCCGACATCTACTACGACCCTTCTCATCCTGCAGGGTTTGCAGGGGCGGCGTCGCTCATAAAGGCGTCCAAAAAAGATCCCGAAAAAGTACGAGAATGGCTTCGTGCGCAGGACGCTTATACCTTACACAAACCTGTGCTAAAAAAAATTCCACGCAACAAGTACGTGGTGTCAAACATTGACGATCTCTGGCAAGCCGATCTCAACGATATGAGAAGTCTCAGAAAATACAACGACGGTGCAGGGTACTTGCTCACCGTCATCGACGTGTTTAGTAAGATGGCCTGGGCGAGGACGATTCCATCCAAGACGGGGAGCGTCGTGAGAGACGCCTTTCGGGACATTTTTAAGCAAAGCGGTCGTAAACCTCTAAGTATACAGACGGACAAGGGGACAGAGTTCACGGCACGGCTAGTCCGGAAATTTCTCAAGCAAGAAGGCGTGCATTACTACACCACTCATAATCCAGACGTGAAGGCAAGCATCGTGGAACGGTTCAATAGAACTCTGAAAGGACGCATGTGGCGCTACTTTACCAAAAATAACACGTATCGGTATGTGGACGTCCTCCAAGCCCTAGTCGACGCTTACAACGGCTCCAAGCATTCCAGTATCAATATGGCGCCCGCCGACGTTTCAGAAACTAGCGTGCTTCAAGTCAGAGATAATCTGTACGGCAAAAGGCGTCCAAGCTCGAAGCCTAAAATAAAAGTCGGTGACACGGTGCGTATTAGCAAATCCAAAATGCTGTTTGAAAAGGGCTACGAAAGCAATTGGAGCGAAGAGATTTTCAAAGTCAGTAGTGTCGTGTTGCGACAACCTGTCGTCTACAGACTCACCGATCTTGACGGCGAAGAAGTGGAGGGGACGTTTTACGAACCTGAATTGCAACGCGTACGTCTCCCTGAAACTTTTAAAGTTGATAAAATACTACGTGTCAAGGGTAAAGGCGCCAGAAAGAAAGTGTACGTGCAGTGGAAAGGTTACCCCTCCAAGTTTAATTCCTGGATTCCCGCCAGTTACGTCAGCGCACTACCATGAAGGACCAATTTTACATAACTTTGCCGAGCGACAGCTCTATGGGATATTTCCCGAAAAATACCCTCACGAATTTCACCACGCAGCTTCCTTACCGTCTTACACTCGAAGGGCGGTGGGAAGTCGCTCTGGCTGAATTTCAATATCCCTGTTCTTTCACCACCGTACCCGAAGGCCAAAATATTGTATGGTACAACTGGGTGGACGCTAACGGCGTGGAACAAATATTCAAGGATCATATCCCTGCTGGAAACTACAGCACTATCCACGAATTGATCAAAGCTCTAAACGAAGTAGAGGCTTTTAAAGGGGATTCCGGAGTTGTATTCAAGTACACAAACCCCAACAAAAAAGTGGAAGTTATCTCTTCTTCACCATATATACAGCTGTTGACTCTATCAAGCCAACTAAGTCTACAGCTCGGTTTCGATCCTAAGACTAATCTGATAAAAGTACCAAAGTCTCCGTACGCCGCCAACATTCTACTAGGCCTGCCCTCGCAAATGTACATATACACGGATATTGTCGAGCCTCAGCCCGTGGGTGACATTGTGGCACCTCTATTACGTATCGTCGGCATCAACAACGTAAACTATCTCTACGGCATACATAAGACAGTTAGCTACGACCCGTTGCACTACATGCCGGTGCTGAGAAGGGAAATTGAAAGCTTGGAAATCAATATAAGAACCGACACGGGTGAACCTGTACCATTCGAGTTTGGAAAAGTGTGCGTGAAACTTCATTTTCGACGCTGCTCAACATGAACTGTCCCTACCAAAGATACTACATCAACCAGGCTGGAACAGGAATATCTTCGATCTACCACGGTGTTCCCTATCAAAGAGGGCACGGGATAGGAAGTTTTTTCAGTGGTCTTTTCAAAAGCGTCGTACCGTTGCTGAGAAGTGGCGCTAAAGCCATCGGAAAACAGGCGCTTCATACGGGAATCGACGTGCTCTCCGACGTTGCCAATCAAGGGCGTCCTTTCAAAGAGGCCCTACGGCAACGTGTCGGCGAGGCTGGAACAAACTTGAAACGCAAGGCTGAACAGAAGATCAACACGCTGATGACCGGCTCAGGCTATAAAGGGCGTCGTAAGAAGCAACGACGTCATTCTAAGGTCGTCACCCGACGTAAAAAGGTCAAGAAAGAAGCTAAAGATATTTTCAGTTAAAATGTCGTTTCTACACCCCCAGTCCTGCGAGTGTGCCAGCAGTGAACTCGATCTCTTTTCCGTGCCACCCACTCAAACCAGTCTTGAAAGTGGGCAATGGCTCCAGTACAAACCTGTCTCTTCCCTCACCGATGATTCACCCATCGAATTTACCGTTACCGGTCAGGGCGAGTTCTATATCGATCTTTCACAGACTATGCTCTATCTCCGTGCGGCCATCATGAAACCCGATGGTGGCGCTTTCACAGAGGTGGATCAGATCGCTCCCGTCAACAATTGGCTGCATTCTCTATTCACGCAGGTGGACGTGTTTTTAAACCAAAAACTAGTATCACCGCCCAGCAACACGTATGCCTATAGAGCGTACATTGAGACGCTGCTCAATTACAACAGCGAAGCCAAAAGAACACATTTGACTTGCGGTCTGTGGTTCGCAGACACCCCCGGAACCTTTGAGGAGGCTAACGCCAACAACAAGGGATTTGAGGCCCGTCGCAGTCTCACCACAAAAAGTAAGACGGTGGATCTTTTGGGGTATCTACACGGCGACGTGTTTAACCAAGAGAAATACCTTTTGAACGGCGCCGAACTCCGAGTCCGGTTGGTCCGTTCCAGAGACGGGTTTAGTCTTATGGCGGTCCCTGAACTCCCTCACTTTAAGGTTCACATCGTTGAAGCCGGCCTTCTAGTGAGGCGTGTCAAAGTAGCACCTTCTATACTGTTGGCACACGCCAAAGCATTAAATGTCAGTCCCGCAAAGTATCCCATCACCCGTGTGGAAGTAAAAACACTCACTATTCCTACGGGCGTGCAAGGGAAATCGCTGGACAACGTATTCACCGGCCAGTTACCCAAACGGTGCATCGTGGGATTTGTGTCAAACGCGGCGTTCAACGGAGACGCCACCAAGAACCCGTTCAACTTTCAAACCTATGGCATGAACCATTTCTCGCTGTACGTGGACGGGGAACAAGTACCGTCAAAACCGTTACAGCCCGATTTTTCAAACGGACACTATGTCATGTCCTACCACACGCTGTTTTCTGGAACGGGTATCCATTTCATGAACGAGGGTAGCGACATCACACGAGAAGCCTTCCCCCAAGGGATATCATCTCATGGCTTTCGATCTCACACCTAATCTGTCCGCCCACATGACATCACATTGGAATTTGACGAGACACGGTTCTCTGAGCATCGAAGTGAGCTTCACCCGAGCTCTCACCGAAACCGTCAACTGTATCGTGTACGGGGAGTTTGCCAACATCATCACCATTGACAAGGACAGAAACGTTGTGACCGATTATGGAAGTTAATATAAACGGCTTCCCGCCCCTTACCCCCTTCATTTAAGCTATGGACGTCATTGTGGATTTCCAGAGCTTCATCGACGACAACAACGAGTTTATCGTCAAGGAACTGAGTGTTTTATCTGTATGCGGCACATTAATTCAACACTGGGTGTTAAAACCTCCATACGCTATCGAAGAACTTTCCACCGATGCCCGAAAGAAAGCCGACTATATAGTCAACAATCTGCACGGTATCAGCTGGGATTACGGTGATGTGGATTACAGCCTGCTCGAATCCCTCATCTCCCGTGCCACAGCGCGTGCAGAAACCGTCTACGTCAAGGGGTCAGAAAAGAAAAAGTTTCTAGTCAAATACACGTCTACACCCATCGTAGATCTGTACGACAGAGGTTGTTCGTCACTGAAAACACTTAAATTGGGTCGCACCATGTGCATGGCACATAGTTCTGTATGGAATTTCTGCTCTGCCTCTATCGTCTGGGGACTTCGAGACTGGATGATTGAAGATGGACACGCACACCATAAGACGTGCGCTGAAAACAAGTCCGTGGTTCCGTTCTGTACGGTCGGGTGTTTTCCCTGCTGATCAACTACCCGCAAGAATAGCTCGACCTGCCGCTCTAGTCATCAACACCGATCCGCACACCAAACCTGGGACGCATTGGGTCGCCATCTTTATCGACAAGAACGGCGTGGGAGAATACTTTGACAGTTATGGTTTTCCACCGCGTATAAAGTCACATCTGGCATTTATACGCAAAAACACTTTTCGCACGTCCCATAGTAAGCTACAACTTCAAAGCATCGCATCAGACGTTTGCGGCCATTACTGTCTCATGTACCTTCTCTATCGCGCCCAGAACATTCCGCTGAAAACTTTCCAAAACCTATTCTCGCCCACCAATCTTACAGCCAACGACGCTAAGGTGGTGAGATATTACAATAGATTTTTCAAGACTGTAGGGGCATGTCGCCCTTCAAGAGGCCGTGTCCAGACGGCGTGCGCCTATAAAAAGGGCGTCCCGGCGGTGTGCCGGCCATAACCACTGAGCATCATGGAAGGTCAAGACGTTTGCGGTAGCAAAGCAAAGCCTGCGAAACCACTCGCCGTCACCAGTATTTTCAACACATTGTTCCCGCTGGATGGAGTCGACGCCAAGCGAGTCATCGTCGGCATGAGTGTCAAGAACAACTTTACGCCCTATGTCCAACTAGAAAAATGTGGAGGGAACTGCGCCGTGTTTAACCGAACAGAATGGCAAGAACTGAGCACCTACAAGTCGGTCATATCAAAGTTTTTCACCAACACGCAACCTCCTCAGAAGATTAGCCTGACTAATCACGAAATCTCCCTGAGACGCATGTGCGGTGACCGTATGGTCGTCATCAACGAGAAACAAGACGCCGGAATCAAACGGGTCGCCTATCTAGCACCTAGCTGGGCGCGTCTTTGTGAGGTGTGGGACCTCATCGACGTCGCCGTCGACCGACGGGACATGTGGTCGACACCCGTCGCGCGCTATTGCAACAATTTGATCGACACACTCGTCGTGGATGTATGCGACACGCTAACAGAATCTACGGATGTCATCGACCTAGAACAACCTACGGTGGAAACGCACATCAAAAACCTGGATCTTATCAGTGCTACTTACTATACACGTCAAGTCATCGGTTTGGACTATTACATGTTGGATTGTGAACTAAAAACAATTTTACTAACGCATCTAAGAGACACTGTAGAAAAACGTATGAACGAATATATGCGTCATTCATGTAAAAATGTATAATTGTGATGTTTATTAAATAAATATATATTTGTAACATCTGTGTTTTATTTACGAGTCCCAACTTGCCTTGTCTGCCCGACAACCCGATGCCCCGGGTCAATATCTAATCTTGTCTCAACATGTCTTGTCTGCCCGCCAACCTGGCGCCAGGGAAAACCCACTGCCAGGGTCAATGACCTCAATATCTATTCTTGTCTGCCCGACTACCTGGCGCCAGGGAAAACCCGCTGCCCGGGTCAATATCTATTCTTGTCCCAACTTGTCTTGGCTGCCCGCCAACCTGGCGCCAGGGTTGCGACATAACACGCGATGATTACGTCATAGGGAAAAAACCCAAGTTGTCCGGTGCGATAGCTGCGGTAGGAGGAACATTTCCATGCATTTCGACAGACGCTACCAAACAAACAATTTTAGTAGACTTGTGACAGGGGTAGTGGCCCCTAACTGTGGATTCCGAGGCCCCTGATTGTGCATAATTAGAGATGCTAGAGTTGCGACATAACACGCAATGACTACGTCATAGGAAAAAACCCAAGTTGCTGAGGTCACGACCTATTCTTGTCCCAACTTGTCTGCCAGCCAACCTGTCGCAAGGTGTCGGTGTTCATTCTAGGCCAGGCAGCCGTAGCGCAAGCTTCGTGCCGAGCCCTCCTGCCGCAACGTCAAGGACTGTATGCCCATAAATAAACTATAACGCCCTAAAACTCCCTACCAATTAATTAATTAACAACCGGCGAGCCCCGGGTGGCTCTATGCTTCAGCAAATAAACTACAGCGCCCTAATTGATGAATAAAAACACCTCTATCCTACCAATAATAACTCCAACGCCTCTATCCTACCAATTAATTAATTAACAACCAACATGTCCGGCGTATGCCAGCAATAAATAAAAAAAAACTACAACACCTCTATCCTACCAATTAACAATATTTAATTAACGATAATTAATCAAAAATAACCAACATGTCCAGGGTTTGTAGGGGAGGGGCAGGAGGAAAAGGGGCGGGAGGGGTGGGAGCAGGGGGGCGGGAGCAGGGGGCGGAATAACGGTAAAAAACACAGCTGTGACGTAGTGGGCCAGGTGGTCCTGCTAGACTACTCTTGGGATTAAACGGGTTATTTAACGTGTGCTTTCATAGGTTAAGTCTGTTTTAAATTCAAATGCTGAAATAAACTAACTTCTTGTTTCAGTACATGCATTTTCCTTATTTATGTTGGTATCAATTTATGCATCGTGGGCCTGGGCTATACGCATTTGTTTTGTTCTATCAGCCTTTTGGATTATACGCCCAGGCGCGGATTCAGGGGGGGAGGGTCAAAGGGTCAGTTGATTCCCCCTGTGAAAATTAGAAAATTAATAATTTTCTCCCTAGATATATTTCAAATCCTCTGATATTATCAAATATGAAGTTGAAACATGGCCTTGAATTACACTCCAAATTACTTAGGGATGCATTCTTTTGTAAAAAATTTGCCGAAGAACGCTTCAAATAACTATTAGACTAGATACATCTAACTGGCAGAAAAAGTTAGGGGAGGAAAGCTCCAAGTAGCTTCCAGGGTCATACAGATATCAAAAATATCTTGGGGAGGACAATTCCAAATTGTGAATTTGCTCAAATTTCTGAAATAATTCAATTTTCAAAGACTTATCGGTGGAAGACGAATTCAAAGATTATCTTTTAGAGGTATCTAACTATCGTAAAAGAATTAAGGTATCACTCTAAATAGTTTCAAGAGGCATCCAAATTTCAAAAATTTCTAGTTGAGGAACACTTTAAATGGCCTATAAAATAATCTAGTTTAAAAACATCAAGTAAATGACTACTCATAGCTACTAGAGTGAAACATTTTTCAAAAAATTGTTATAGCAGGATCACTCGAAATAGTTTGTAAAAACTATCTGAGTCTATAAAATATGAGAGGTTGACTATGCCTTAAAACATACATGAGAAACTATTAAATGGCTTTAAACAGAACTCTAACTTTGTAAGTAACTGTTATTTATAATTATGACCCCCCTAGTAAATTGATCTGGATCCACCCCTGTATACGTATATATACTTACTACGTTAATTAGTTAATTAGGAGAATGATTGAATTTGATATGAAGTATACTCGAATTTGCATGAAGAGTTTGACAATTTTTTTTTGATTTATTTTTTTTAAACCACCCTCACTACACCTGACCGAAATTCGAACCCCAACATCCCTGTCATCGGCAGTTAAGTCTATTGCGAGAGTGACGCCTTAGATCATGCGGCCACTGAGGTGGGATATACGCATATAATTGCTCTAATTTAGTAAGAATTAAAAAGGTTAAATTTGGGGGATATGTACCCAAATTTTCTTGTAGGGAGATTGGGAAACTGCTTGGTATAAAACCACCCTCGGTACACTTGGCTGGGATTCTAACTCTTTTCTACCTGTCACCGGCAACCCAGTTGACTTGAGCTTGACGTTTAGTCCGCGTGGCCACTGGTGTGGGTAGTTTGTTATTAAGCGCCAGGTACCTGGACCCAGCCTTCAGATCTGATGTGTTGTTATACAATAGACGTGTTTATAGGCCCCTAATCCTCTTCTATCTCCCCTCTCTCCCTCCTCGGTCCTAACAAAAGATGGTCCTTGGTCGTGATGTTTCTTAATTAGCTCGTAGAAAACTGGGTGCATTAATATTGAAAACAAAACAAGCGATGCGCCCGGCGGCAATGACCTGACCAACACTTAATTAATTCCGATATTTTATTGAGCTCTCTCTCTTTGTTTCTCCTCTAGATTCAGATTAGTACATATGGGGAGATGAGATGATTTCGGCGTATTGTGTGGGGAACTTAATTTGGAAAGTCTGGCCTTGCGAAACAAGCTTTGTTTTATTATTGTCGGAGAAAACAATTTCTGTGGACCTCCCGTGGACTTGTTTTCATAAGTGGCCATACACTCTCATGCCTCCTTTTTTATTAGTTATTTTAGCTCTTATTATTTTAAACTACATCGGCTGCAAACGGGGAAATTAATTCTATTTTTACATACTTCGATGGATCAAAGCTGTCGGGGAAATTACAGGGAAATCATCGCCTAATTCATTCACGGGAAATGTAAGTAGTTTGCTGCCCAATGCGGCAAATATTTTGCATCATGTGTTTGGTTATAAGTTTGTTTAAAAATGACTAAAATTAAGGGGTTAAACTTCATTTCAAGATTTTATGCTGGACATTGATATTATATTTTTCTATGCTTAAAGCTCTATTTACAAAAAAAATAATAGTAAAAATCACAAACTCATTTATTTTAAACAAAAGTATCCTCCGTTTACCTTGAGAGGTATCAAGCTTACCTTACTTGAGTTCACTATTGTGTAGCTTATAAATTATTTGATAGGGTCATAGCTTAATCCATCAAGATAATAAAGACTGCTTTAGTTCAAAGAAAATGTACGACACATTTTATAATGTGTTCCTACGTCGACAGACAGACATTTCGAGGAATGGTACGCGTCTAAAAAATGAATTTGTTAGAATGTCTGAAAATGGTGTGGATCGGGTCGCGTGAAAATGTCAGTGTTTTTGCAGTTTTTATAGCAAAACAATTTTTTGGCTGAAATAAATATTTCTCCTGTAAAAACAGTGTGTTTAATTTCCTACGCATGCTGATCCTAACAGTTGTTGAATATCTGTCAAAGGTGTCCTGGAATTTAATGGCACATTTTTCTCTTCATTTAAAAAGTTTGCCATATAATGCCGATATGCTCATGACAGATATTCAACAAATGTTGATATAAAAATTTGAAGAAAATTAACCTATGTGTTTGTACTGAAGAAATATTTGATTTATTTTGATAGAATAGTTAATAAAAAAATTACAAGAACAATACCCTTAACTCGCGTCCCCTTTCATCACACCATAAACTTGTATGCTTTCATCTCTACCTGATTAACTTTTCCAGATTCACAAGTTCATGCTCAACACTAGATCAATGAATATCTCTTATACCTCTACCATTGTAATTATTAATGACTCGATTAAGGGTTAGGACGAGGAAGACTGTGTCAAATAAATGCACTCGCATTAGCGTGTTGAAGGGATAGGGAAAACACCATCATAAATCACGGAAAACCATCCATTGGACACCCGGTTGAGGTACATACCTTTCAGTTATCAGCAACCCAATATATTTCGAGCCTGATGCCTTAAGCTACGTGACCACTGGCCATATCAGTTGAGAACTGTTTTATTTCATACGAAGTAATCGTTATCAGTTTGGTTTTTGTAAAAAAAAAATGCCTTTTACATTAAGGAAAGTAATTACTTATTCAAATAGGTAGAAATTTAAAAGATAACATGAAATGAAAAATGTACTTAAATTAACGTGAAACAATAATGGGAGAATCTTTGTGTTTTTTATGTGTAAAACCACTCCAAGGCACCTAGTTGAGATTCGAACCTCAACTGCTTTGTTTCCGCCCTTTACAGTTTATAAAGAGCCTGACACTCTGAACCGTGTCAACACCGGAGCCCATCAATAGAGTTGTTGAATCAGTCACTTTCTACTGAAAATCTGCCTCTAGTTCCTGCTTACTCCGCTAGGATCGATAGTCTACAGCCAACCTTTCTCTGTCGGCATGGGAACGGTCTTAATGTCAGTGTACTGCCTCTCTTCTTCCTGTCCCCCACCCGTTTCGAATTACAAAATAAAGTATAAGGAAAGAATTCACCGCGGGAATTAAATGTATTGAAATTTCAAATACATCATCTCAAAACAAAGTGTACTGGGGGTAAATTAATCTTTGGTAGTTTACCACTCTTCCTCCATGCAAATTCGTTCGCATTTAATCTAAAGTTCACTTGCCTTATCTATGCCCCATTAGTATAATTAAATGTTGATTGCATGGACAGGTAGCAAGGCGAGATGCAAAAAAGACTAAAAGTCAGTTAAATAATAGGTTTTTATAAGAAATTTAGTCAAAATATTTTGTTCTTTTTCATACGATAGACTGAAGAAAAACAATGAGGTTGAACCATTTGGCATTCGTGCTATTTTAATATAGGTCTAGATATTACATTTCCGAAGAAATCACTTTATTTATCTAGACAACCTTACACTGATACTAGATATATAGCTTGAATTGATAAAAAAAAACTCATACTTTAATGTATTATATATTTATATTTATATTGATATTTACAATCAATTTTACGCATAATTATGTTTGTACTTTTTTCTTTTCCAAGGTTTAAAATTGATCACAAAAGATTATTATCATGTTCATAAAATAAATTAACGTATCTTTGTGAAAATTCTTCACATCTTCTTTAAAACAACCCACTGCAAGCCATTTAAGTAAAAGTCTCTATTATTAGGTCTGTAATGATATCCTTTTTCATCTATTTAATTATGTGTCTTAAACAAAAATACTAGATAATATTGGACTGTAGTTTATAAATTAAGAATTGCCTCATTTGGAAATATTTCGATGAAAAAATAATATTTCCAAATAATTTTCACCCAGATACATATTTTAATCGCGTATTATTAAAACAATGTGTTTCAATATTTTCAACAAATGGAGTATTTTGAATATTTTTAAGCATCTTTAAAATTACTGATATGGATTTTAAACAGATAAATTTTGATTTTTGTATTAGGGAAAAGTCAGGAAATTTTCTTTCTATGCTTTTGTATCCACCCTGCTTCTTCTTCATCCCTAGCCCATTACTATTAATGAATGTGTATATATCCCGGACGGGTAGCAAGATGCGGATAAAAACTGTGTTTGTATCTCCGTGCTATTGGCCGCTTCCCATCCCACTGAAGATTCCGCGTTTGTTTGCTCTGTTAACATATCTCCACACATGTCGGGTAACTACACATGTCCATCTAAGTGATGCCTGAAAGCACAATGCCCAAGTAATTACCGCCGCTCTCAATTAGGTCTTTCTCTTCTACCGGTCGAACACGTACAATTGAAACCAACTCTGACCAGCTGGCCCTACCTGTTACGTTCGTTCCCACTAATCGCCCTCAATTCAAACACTCACTACTTTGAGAGTGCGTGGAATAGATAATATGTTTACGATCCAATATGCCTTGTTCAAATAGCCACACACTCTTCTCTCCCTCTGGCTCGTTTCTTTTACCCCCGCCCATCTCTTCACATCCAGACTCCTCTTCCCAAGTTTGTTCTCTTTCCTTCATTTGCTAGACTAGTTTTTAATACGGGTTTATTCTATTTTTGTATGGTATATATCCACCTTTTATTTATTTTGATTCCTCTCTTCTTTTATTGGTATTCATTTTTACTGTTCATAACCACTTTTGTTGTCGAGTGGTCTAACTGTAAGGCGCCACTCCTGCAATCGACTGGGCTGCCGAATACGGGGAAATAAGGGCTCGAATCCTGATTGGGGCTTTTCCCTATCCCTCCACACAAATGTGAGGACACTTTATCTAAACGTAACCTTACTCATGCCTAGCAGATTAATGTAATTAATTCAAAAGCTTAAAGCCCGAATGGGTAGTGAGACGTGGTGACAAAAAAGAACTAAAACTATTCGTTCTTATTGGTCCATTGTGTTGTATTATTTCGCTACCACTCTGCTTCGAACTCATCGTTTCGGCTTCAAATATACTCGCCTGGTCTTTTCATGATATACTTCCTGTATACAATTTGTTTTGTTTCACGCCTTATTAATGGTTTTTATCAAATATCTGTTTTCCCACTTTCCTATAGTAAAGTCGCTCATAAATATTACTAGTTTATATAGTTCTCTTCGGTGCTTCTGCCATTTTATGCCTCTTCATGACTATTTTTGTTTAGCTGTTTTTTTGGATTTATTGTTGTTGTTTTTTACCTCGTTTGAATACCTCAAGTCACTACAATATATTTATCTCTGTCAAATTATTTTACTTTTGTAAGTTTAAATATTTTTTTTTATATCCTTGGTTTTTAGTTTACTTTAATCTCGTTCTTCTTTATGAAATCGTCTATTTTTGCTGCTTTGCTTTATTATTATTATTATTATTATTATTATTATTATTATTATTTAGCACCGCGTCTTAATAACCGTTCGGGTTATATGCTTAAGTACTAATTACGCTAATGTATTAGGAATTGGGAAGGTTGAATTAAAGGAAGTGAACTCGCATTTGCGTGGAGGGAGAGTGGAAAACCATTTAGGAAAAACCACCCCCAGTTCACCCGACAGAGATTCGAACCTCGATCTTCCCGTCCTCAGCAGTCGGGCTCAACACGACTAGCGCGTTAGCCAATTACGCCACAGAGGCGGGTTGCTTTTTTTATTATTATTCATGTAGTCTAATATTAGCATATTTCTATCTAAACTATACTCTATTATCTTTTTCTTTTGAATATACCTTACATCCTTCTTGTTCTTGGTGACTTACTGGGGATTCATACGTTCGCCGAAAAACTAGCGCAGAACAGAAACAAAGTCACGTGATGATCTCTAAGCCAATCACAAGACTTCCGCCTTGTTGTTGCGTGCTTTCTCACTGAAGTTCAACTTATCTTTACTTCGTCCGCTCTGCTTGCGATGTTCAACACAGAAGAACCAATCAATTCTCGGAACCAACCAACTAAAATCAGTGCGCATATGACAACCCATGCGATGTAGAGCAAGAAGCAAGCAGACAGAAGCTGTCTGTCTGGCTGTCTTGATGAGATTTGGAAGAATCCGTTAATGTAAAGAGTATGTATCGATGTTTTGGATTGTGCCACTACATTGATTTATAATTTGAAAACATCCATTGGGAGGGTTATCTAAAATATATGTTATTCGTTAGAAAATAAAATAGGTTGATAATCAGCCGTTTTGAGTTAGCGTTGCAATGCATGCAGCGTGTGACTTGCTGCGCCACTCAATCAGATTCTGTTCTCTATTTTAGGCGAACGTGTAAATACAGCTTTAGTCTATTTTATTTTTGACACAAAACACTTTTATTTTTTTTATTCTACTTCTATATGTACATTTCTACCAAAGTTTTTTTAAAAAATATTCTAACATTTGCCTTGTCCCTTCCTCTCTGTCCATCCCTCTTTCTTGATTATTTCCATCTTGTGTTCTTAGGCCCACTATTCGCAAATAGCTGATATCAGTGGCGAGATGTCGTGGGCCGGCTTGAGTTATCCTCTCTGCACTGTAGTTCTTGGAAAAAAACGTTTATTTTATTGGATTCCAAAGTTGAGTTAGAGTTAAAAGAGAGAGATAAAGAGAATGAAACTTGTTTTCCCTCTTTAAGGGCAGATCACAGGAGCATGAGGTTGCGTTGGTTTGTTTTATTTTTCATACTCCTAAGTAGGTAAGCATTTTTGCTTTCCCTTTACCTTTACTACTAAAGATTTGGCTTGAACCTACGTATATGAGATATCTAAATTTCTAATTACCTTTAAAAAACATTTCTTAATTTGACGAGTTCATTTTTTTATTTAGTTGACTTGTTCATTCATGCGAAATATTCCTTCTAACTGAATATTCTTTCCAATGAACATTCCTTTGGACTACCTTTTAAAGTAAATTTTTTTACAGGAATGACCTTTTAGAAAATACAACCTTATTTTATTCAACATTTTATATATTATTATTACTATTGTATATGTATTGATAAATATTTGTCAAAAAGACATCCGAAGATCAAGTAGATGAAAGTAGATTTAGCAGTTTTCTAGTTTCCCGTGGAAATTGGATTGCACCTATCAATAATTTCTCAAAAGAGCTGCTATAATTAGGATATATTTAGTATTTTGTTAACCTGTTGTTACCCAAATCAACAAGCCACCTCAGTCTTTTTACTAATCCTAAGTTCTTTTCTTAAAATTATTTTTGCTGGATCAGAATGGGCAGACAAAATATTGTATTAATTTTGAGTACCCCAAATCTGGGAGGTCACAGGTAATTTTAATTCAGGGAAGTCAAATAATTAATAAAATATCAAATAAATATGAGTATTCAAGACGAGATAGTCAACATCTCCAATACTGTCTGTCTCTCGCCTTCATTCTATATTCCATTCTCTACTCTGCGCTGTAACCGAAACGGTTTGAAGGATTTAATACAAAAAACTCAATATTTAGATTTAAAACGGTCATACCTCGAGACGGGTTTTATTAAAACCGTAAAATTTAGGTTACTTTATAATGAATAATGTTTGAAAATAAGGTATTCTTTTTAAAATGGCCTTAGCAATTTTTTTAAGCACTATGTCATCTTTCACGCATATTTACTAATTTAGCTATTTTTTAAAGATGGGGAAGATGGAACTCTTAGGAGAAGTGTACTTAATGATTTTCCACTCTCCTTCCATGCAAATTCTGGTAAACACCACCCTCAATACACTTGAACCATATATTTAAAAAAAAAATTCTTTAAAAATATATTTTAAGGTGAACATCTAGGGAGTCCTTTATATGATGGATAAGAAAATATTTTAGTATTTCTTAAACCAATTTTATTTGGTGTTAGTTTACTAATGACTAATGCTGTTTATCTTTTAAGGTTGTTTATTGAAATATTTAGGAAACCATATTTGCAGTAGGGCTAGTAAATTCTCGCTACCCTCTTCGGTGGCTCTATGGTCTAGATCAGTGTCACTCTGGCAATATAATGGACTGCCGAAGAGCAGGCAATTAGGGTTTGAATCCCGGTTGGGTGTACTGAGGTTGGTTTTTACTAAATGATTTCCCACCATTTCCCCACCTAACCCCCTGCTAGAAATGCCGCTACACTTCCTATCGATTCAACTTTCCTCATCATTAGCACAACATAACTAGTACATATGTACGGATAGATGCGGTGCTAAAAAAATGATGCTGCTGGCGTTTCAGCCTTGGGTTCTACTCTCCTTGTCCAGATCGTTAAAATTTTACCTTGATTAATGCCCTTGAAGACTCCCGTAGAGGGTGGTATCGGCTCCGAGATGACAGCTTTACGAATGGTCGTCCCGGGAATCCCTTCTCGGGAGCTATTTACATAAACTGACTTTTTTTGTTTGTTAGCGATGAATTAATTTTCTAATGTTACTTGTGTTAATTTTTTTTAAACTATTAATTACACACTTTTGAACTGTCTTACCTCGCTGCGTGATATCAATGTTTGTACTGTCTTGAGATAGATAAAAAAATATTGCAAATAGGTTTTGGAGAAATAAGCACCAAAGAATATAATTATTTGTACCGTTTAAGATGAGGGGGGTGGTCTTGTTTAAAGTCCCTCAGAAAATATCTCACATCGCAAATTAGCGTTTTGCCACTTCTGTTTAAATAAACTAGTTTATGCGAGCGATACTAACACCTAGAAATATTTGAACTCATTCTCTTTTAAACATAAATTAAATAAACGCATTCGATTATTGATTAACAATATTTATATATTGATTAAAAAAATTGTATATCTAACATAATATAAAGCTACTTTTTTTATCACTTCCTGGATTAATGTGTAGGATTCACAAAGAGCGATATTTATTTATTTGGGACTCTGTAGATAAAACAAACAAAATACTTTTCCTCTAGTGAGTAGCCTTTTGTTAAACAAAAAAATACTTAAAGATAGCCTATATTATCTTTACTTCTAATATTCATACTAATACTTTTTTTTGTAATACTCTATGGTTTATTAATATTTAACACCTTGCCCCCACTTTTATTATTTTTATGCTAAATTTGACTTATAAAATGTTTCATTTTATTTCTTTAAAATAAACATGTATATACAAAATTTTTAACTTCAAACAACATTTAAAGAGCGTTGCGTTTTATGACCGGCAAATACTTTTTTTTTGTTTCTTGGCCAAAAGCCATCCTCCTTAAAAATCCTCTAACAAATCGTATATAAAAAACGTAACCAGAAAATTTTTATTGAGGTTTACGTTTTGGTTGCGGTACATATTTTCAAAATATACTTTCGAAATCTTTTTCGACAAGTTTTTGTTAATAGTTATATCTACTGCATGAATCGGTTAGTGCTACAAGGTTTGTGATGGTGTCAGCTGTAATTTTATTCGACCGTTCTGTAACCATCAGTTCACAAGGTCATCCGATAAACATACATTTTTCTCTCGGCCAAAGTAGGTGTGGACAATGGTTTTTTTTTAAATATTTTATTTTGTAATTGAAACATGAATTTAAATTGCGATTACATTTAACTGGCGAATTCATTTTTGGTTTGGTTTTTGGCTAAAGAGAGCGAAACTGTTCTCTTTTATCTTATATTTAATTACTATTTTTGGAAATATTGAAGTTTCTTTGCACCCAATGCCTCTTAAGGTCAATGACTTACGCTGATTCAATGGACCATTGCTTAACCCGGAGCTGATAAGCTTATGATTTTACTATTTTATTGAGGCTATTTTATATGTATTGATAATATCTATCAAAAGCGACAACGGCAAATCATATAACTTTACGTATGAACTCATGCAGGTAGATCCAGTATTTTTTTAATGTCATAAAGGTCAAACCGTAAGAATGTATGTATGTTTAACTGACATATTTGAAAGTTTAGAGAATTCAGAAGTTGGGGTTGAATCCCAAAAGGGTTCTCTGGAGTATTTTTACTACAAAAATGGTTTCCTCCTGATTCTCCAAGCAAAATCTGTGTCTTTTCCTTATTTCCCCCGCATTATACTAAAGCTTTAAGTCTGAAAAAATGCTATGTTTTATGTTTTTAATTTAATTTCAAATAATTCTTATTGAAACAATTACTATAAAATAGCCATTATTCACCAAGCGCCACTTATGTATCGACTTATCTCATTTGTCGCCCTCAAATTATAGAATTGGAAATTCAATTAATCTAGTACAGAATATACATTTATTATAATTTTAAAATCAAATTAAAAATTCACAATTTTTATAATCTTTTGAATTTAATATTCTTGGACATATCTGTGTATAAACTTTTTTTAAACTACGAAAAGAATCACTTTACGTTTTAAATTATATAAGTGTGAGGACATTTAGTGTCATTTTCTTTTAATATTTTCAAATTGTATTAAGACCAACCACTTCACAAACAATTTAAAATGTTAGTGTCCTTGAGTGTACTGTTTTCATTCTATGTAAATGCCTCCAACTATTTTAATTGAATCCAAGTTGAAAAGCGCTCGTGCTTTCTTAATAATAAGAGTGAGCCCCGAGGGCGTAGTTTTCGGACTGGCACTTCTAGAGAGTGGTCCAGGGTAATAATGATGAATGGTTGATGTGGGAGAATCTCCGACTGAAGAACATCACTCTGGAACAACATTTATTTAATCTTTGTGACGGCACCCACGGTTTTGAGATGGGGAATGAAGGGCCACGCTGGAGGCCTGTTTCACACCACCACACTCTCCTGGTGGCCGGCTTAACGCTGTGGCCTCTATGGGAGGCCTGTTTCACACCACCACACACTCCTAGTGGCCGTCTTAACGCTGTGGCCCCTCTGGGAGGCCTGTTTCACACCACCACACTCTCCTGGTGGCCGGCTTAACGCTGTGGCCCCTCTGGGAGGCCTGTTTCACACCACCACACTCTCCTGGTGGCCGGCTTAACGCTGTGGCCCCTCTGGGAGGCCTGTTTCACACCACCACACACTCCTAGTGGCCGTCTTAACGCTGTGGCCTCTCTGTGAGGCCTGTTTCACACCACCACACTCTCCTGGTGGCCGGCTTAACGCTGTGGCCTCTATGGGAGGCCTGTTTCACACCACCACACACTCCTGGTTTCCGGCTTAACGCTGTGGCCCCTCTGGGAATCCTGTTCACACCACCACACTTTCCTGGTTTCCGGCTTAACGCTGTGGCCCCTCTGGAATGCCTGTTTCACACCACACACTTTCCTGGTGGCCGGCTTAACACTGTGGCCTCTCTGGGAGGCCTGTTTCACACCGCCACACTCTCCTGGTGGCCGTCTTAACGCTGTGGCCTCTCTGTGAGGCCTGTTTCACACCACCACACTCTCCTGGTGGCCGGCTTAACGCTGTGGCCCCTCTGGAATGCCTGTTTCACACCACACACTTTCCTGGTGGCCGGCTTAACACTGTGGCCTCTCTGGGAGGCCTGTTTCACACCGCCACACTCTCCTGGTGGCCGGCTTAACGCTGTGGCCTCTCTAGAAGGCCTGTTTCACACCACCACACTCTCCTGGTGGCCGGCTTAACGCTGTGGCCCCTCTAGAAGGCCTGTTTCACAGCACCACACTCTCCTGGTGGCCGGCTTAACGCTGTGGCCCCTCTAGAAGGCCTGTTTCACACCAACACACACTCCTGGTGGCCGGCTTAATGCTGTGGCCTCTCTAGAATACCTGATACACACTATTGCACTCTCCCATTGATAAGCATTAAATAGTATAGACTATATTATTTAACAAGGGTGTTTTATAAGACCTACTTTACACGTTCAAAAAGTCAAAAGACGCACTTGTAGACTTGTGGAAAAACCGTAGTCTTGCTTATTTGGTTTTACAAAGATAAGCAGGTCGAGGTTTTAACCCTTTCCAGGTTTACTAAAATGATTTTCATCAATTTTTCCATCACTCTCCTCCCTCCATGCAGATAGGGGTACACACTCTATAAGCTATACGTTCCTAAGCCTTACTCCAAAAGTATAGTTGAATAGCTCAGACGCTTATTAAGAAGCGGATCAATTAATAAATGAGTATAACACTTTTTTTTTAGACAGATGAGGTCATTACCAAGCTATGGGGTTGATGCTCTTTAAAGACGCTGTAGATTGCCAACATAATTGTTTGGTCCTAGAACTCTGCTAATGTGAACCAGGCCTCATTGTGTAGATAACGCTCATGACAGCAACTTAGTTCTTCTCGTGTGTACTAGGCCTCACCTATATATATATATCCACGTAGCCTACCACATATAACACTCATACAGCAGCGTAGCTCTGCTCGTGTTAAGGCCTCACCATATAATATATACAAGCTACTCTATGACCAGGCACGTGCAGCCCATGCTCTGCTATGGTACCAGGCCTCACCATATAGATAATGCTCATGACAGGCCCCTGCATAGATAGCTCATGTACAGGCTCCATCGGCTCATGTGTCCGCAAAGATAACGCTCATGATGGCAGGCAGCCGTCTGTGGTCCGCCTCACACGAATATAACGCTCATGACGGCATGCAGCCTGCTCGTGTGGTCCGGCCTCACCACGAATATAACGCTCATGACGGCAGTGCAGCCCTGCTCGTGTGGTCCCGGCCTCACCACGAATATAACGCTCATGACGGCAGTGCAGCCCTGCTCGTGTGGTCCCGGCCTCACCACGAATATAACGCTCATGAGGCAGGCAGCCGCTCGTGTGTGCTCCGGCCTCCCTACGAATATAACGCTCATGACGGCAGTGCAGCCCTGCTCGTGTGGTCCCGGCCTCACCACGAATATAACGCTCTGACGGCAGTGCAGCCCTGCTCGTGTGGTCTCGGCCTCACCACGAATATAACGCTCATGACGGCAGTGCAGCCTGCTCGTGTGGTCCCGGCCTCACCACGAATATAACGCTCATGAGGCAGTGCAGCCCTGCCTGTGTACGAATGTGGGCCGTCCCTCCCAGAAATAACGTTGACGCATGCAGCCGCTGTTGGTCGCCACCCATAAACCATGGCAGCGCACCCTCGTGCCCTTTAAACGTGTCGTAACCGTTCTGAGATGACTGAGTTGAAGGCAGCTTCCTTCAGTCCGCGTCTTTGATTCCCGAACCAATGAGCAACCCTGTTTTTAAGGTGGTTTTAATTCATAGGGAAGGGCTTTTGTTTATTTTTTGATTTAATATTCATGTGCCCCAAGGAATTTCTTTAACACTCGAATCTCAGCCAAATTTTAAATGATTAATGAAGTTAATTTTTACAACACCTACACCAATACCATTAGTTTGAGAATGTCTTAACTAATAAAATAAATAATTTGTTATTTTAAGCCTGCGCAACCGCTTTTGAATGATTCTGGGCATTTAATTATTTATTTGAAAACTACATAAATTTTGGGGACCTCCCAAGGTGTTTTCTTTTGGATAAAGAAAGTCACGCATTATTGGAAGTTTTTAAGTATTAATGGTGAAACCTTATTATTTTGTGAACCAAGCATTTTTTTTTTCTCCGATTCCCGTGTCGAAGTGTCATTTTTCAACTATTTAAACCATTAAATATGTTAAAATTGTTAATTTAAAAACCACAGTTCTTTGAAAGTTAAATAAAATGTTTGTATAAGAACTATGAAATGTTAATGTTTCTGAAACAAAAACAGTTTTTCGAAAATAAATACACGAATTCCAAAGAGAATGATTGAGCGGAAGAAATTGATATCAAAAACTTATATTAGATTGATTCTAAGGAAATGGGCTATCTTTATAGTTAGTTATCTTGTTGGTAAATTAAGAAAAAACATTTGATGTATTTTTAAAATAATGTGACAATTTATACAACATCTTTTGCTATCTGCTTACTTTAATATACTTACTCCATGGTAATAGTAACTCGAAAGTTCCTTGCCGCACTTAAAAGTTCGCCGCCTATCCCTGAAATGTCTTTAATTAAAGGCATATGAAATAACAATATAATATGATACGACTAATTATACTAATGGTCTTCTCGAATACCTTTAGAATTATTCATTCTAATATAAACATTGCCTACAACACTATCTTCCCTCACTGGCAAGAAAGTAACGTAGCCTTTTGGGCTGGCTTTAAAGACAAAACCCTAATCATGGGTATCAAGGTTCAAGCTTTGTGCGCCGTAAGATAACACGTGTATGCAACCAAGCTTGCATTCGTGGGTTGAGGATAGTCGTTGGAACCCTTTGTAACTGGAGGATGAAATACTTGTGGCTACGTACTATACAGGATGGGGCATTTAAAGTATTACAAGCTTGCTTCTGCGTTTAAGAGAAAAAAGTTTCAAGACGAAAGTTGTCTGCTTTTGAGTGGGAATCGAAAAGGGATTTTTATTTTTTATTTGATGGCCTGATTCAAAGTCATTTTAAAGTCAAATTCGTTATTTTAAAAGGGTTCATGTAATTTCTTATTACGGAATTTTATCAAACGCAAAAAAAAAAAGAGCAGATTTTGACATGAGTATTTATTTTCAAACCTTCAATTTTCTAAGATATTTAATAAAACCAAGCATACAAGTCACCTTAGAAATCAAAGGTCGTAAAAAGAAGTATCTTGGGCCTAAGTTTTTTGTATTTAATAATAATAATAATAATAATAATAATAATAATTTTTTTACTTCTTTAGTGACAAATGTCAAAGTCACGTGAACGTTATCAATTTGGTGCTTTGCAGTAATAGGCGTTTACAGAAGTGAAACAACATTTAAAAACAATATTTATTGAATGTGTTCAAAATAACGTCCTTAAACCTAATTCCGTAATTAAAAAAATACATGTTCCAATTTAAAATAACGAAGTTAACTTTGAAATTACCTTGCATCAAGCCACCAAATAAAAAAATTAAAAACATTTTTGGATTGCCCCTCAAAATCAAACAGCTTTTGTCTTGACACTTTTTTTTCTCTAAAATGAGTGGTTTCAGAGAAACCAGCTTGTAAAACTTTAAATGAACCACCCTGTATATAAAAGGATTTTGTTTGAGAGAAACTTTTAGAAACAATTTTTTTTGTCAAGAATGTTAACATTTTACTTTAGTATTAGTGTGGTTTTGTAGATACTATCAATACCAATAAAAATGACCAAAATTAACACCTGCAAATAACATTACCTAACATATAAATACGTGAAAGAAGATCCAGTAACTTTTTTTTTGGATATCAGATCAGGTTCTTTCTTTAAAAACTGGACTACAGTTATAGTCTATCTGTATTTGTATTAAAGGACTTGAATAGAGTTCTGTATAGCTTCTCGATAGCTCCAATTCTTAATAGTTTTTTATTTTATTGATTAAAGAGGATTTACGTAAATATTTTAAAAAAAATTTCCTTGGAATAACTCTAGATCTCTGCATATCATGCTAAGATCATTCGACAATAAAAATTTATTTCACAATTTTAACGGTTTTACGGGGATCATTAATAGCGACATAATATACATCTTTAAGCATAAGTTTGCTAAAGAAGTTATTAGCAATAACTATTCAACCAATGAAACTTTTGTAATTTATACGGTTTAAGAACCATAATTCCTAGTAAACAGTGTTGACACAGTGCAATATCTGTGAAAAGTTGCTTTTGAAATTAATATTTACCTTATCAAGCTTCTTCACAACACCAAATTCTCTCTCTGCTCCCACCCTCTTAACTTTTTTTTCCTTCCATAAACCAAACAAAGTTTACAGTGTTAGAATTACCCTCCTATTTTAATTCTTAAAGGTAATTGTGTTAAAAGGTGTTAACTCAATTTACTTCGCCATTAGCACTTGAAGCGGTACACATCCTTAATGGAGTAATTGGGCTTTCCCCTCTCAAGTCCCCTGAAGCTATTCCCCCTCCTCCCTTCCGACACCTTTTCCTTTTATTTTCAGGAGAGACTTTAAAAAGTGCTATTATCTTGGAAGTGTTTGCGATGGCGTTTCTTTTTCATAACAAAATATTAAGAGTATGCTTCACCCTAACGACACCTTAAAATTAAATTAATTACAAGCACAAACATCAGAACCAAAGAGTGCAGGAGTAAAATGTGAGGAAAATCCAATCTTAACACAAAGTGAGTTATCGCTGTCAGCCGTTAGACAATCACGAGATATTTATAACTTATTTTAAATTATGGTTAAAGGAGGGAAATGCATGTTTAATACCGGCAAACAACGTTGCCACTTTCTTGTTTTCACGTGTTAAATCTTCTCTAAATTATTATACAAGTTTGGCAACGCTGGTTCATCGATGTTGCCAGTAGCTTCTTCATACCCCAGTACACCGCCTCCAGTTATTACTGAAAGCGAGGAGATTTGGCAACAGTTAACCGAGATGGAGAGCGAAAATAAATATTTTCTGTGTACAAGATCTGGCGTTCCCTCAGCGGTGATATTCATAGCAGTAAGTCTTTGGGTGTTGCGGGCTCTTAAGTGGTAGCATCACCAGAGGCTTCCTACAATTAGCATGTTTCAGCCGCACTTTGGACGCTTACTGCCTCCCCCTCTCAACTTCTCACACCCCACCTTAATCTTTTTGTATCTTTGTTACTTCAGATAAAGCACGTCACGTGTTTTTTTTCTCTCACCTATAGACTTTTTATAACCGTTCTCTTTTTGTAATAAACTCGCCGCGTCAACTGCAGTTTTTCTCTCGTTGTTTTTCTTTTGCTTACCCGAGATCTCTCCACCTTTTGCTAGTTTTCCTCGTGGAAGGGGGGGGGCCCCCTCGTTTTGGGTGGTGACTCTGTTACCTCTCTTGTGTTAAGGTGGGTCAATACCAAATGTTGACCTTCATTGTTGGCCTATAACCACTTACAAAACGTCGCCTCGTATTTGAAAAGGGACGAACACATTTAAAAGATTATAAATAGCTACACGATATTGTTTTTTTTTCCACGGTGTCTTACCACCCGTTCAGACTACAAGCATGTAATTAAACTAAGGAGATGGGGGTGAGAATTATATGATTTAGATGAAACGTACCTGAATTTGTGTGAAGGGAGAAAGAGAAACCACTAAAGAAAAATCTCCTCAAAACGTACTGTGGAGCTTCGAACTCTGTCCTCCCTGATAGCTGTAAATCAGACTGGATAAGTAGCTTGACAATTAGGATGCCCGCATGCCCACTGTTGAAATTTATGTGGGATCCTGACCACAGTGTGCCTGTTTTTTTCAAATTGGCAATTTTTGCGTTGTATATTTTTACTACTATTACTATTATCACCGCGTCTTACTACCGGTTCGGGTTATACACCCTTAAGCTAATGTGTAATGGTAGGGTGATTGTGAGATGAAATGGAAGACCTACAGTTTAACGTGGAATCCGAACCACGGATGGAGGCCTGGAATTCCCCACATTCACAAGATGTCTTGTCAGAGGTGAAGGAAGGGCTAGGCAATCAAATAAATCTGTGGCGGGACCGAGGATTGAAGCCCGGTCTCCCAGCACAGAGGTCTGACACCTTACCCCTAGACCACCAGGTCACCGACAAGTGTATATTTGTATATTTGTACATAAAGGATACGATACACCACACATACTTTCGCTTTCTTTTATCTTAAACTAGTGACATTTATTGAAAACTCGTAAGATTTGTGAAACTAAATAATAAATATTTTGCAGAAAAATTCCACCAAGGATGATAAATGAAATAATTACTATACACTGTTACAGAAACATTGAGAAGATAACATATCTATGTCCACTAAGGAACATAACAATTGATTTATATTTCTAATAAGCCTCCATAAATGCATATATATTTGCTTATAGCTCAGAAACTGTTAGTTTTATAAAAAATGTATTTCAATTTTTTTTTTAATTTTCAATACTACCATAACTTGACAATGATAAGTTATTTATATCTAAAATAATTGTGGAGATATGATAAAAATTGTAATTTTTTGCGTGTATAGCTACCTATGTGAAGTAATGTTTATTGTGCTAAACAGTGCCTATATACAAAATATAATCAAAATCGTTGGATTGGATTTTGAGAAAACCAATTTGTCCTCTTTTCAACCTTCGGTAAACTATCCATAATTTAAGGGCTAGCTTCCTAATTTCAGAAGTAGCTTCTCATAGGAAGCCCATGAGGATCCTAGTTACCAAGTTTCAGCACGTTTTGGTAAAATTGTTTCGGCTCTAGGCCAATATACAGCCGGACAGACAGCATCGCGGACACATTTTTTTGGTTTTCAACAAAAACTCTAAACTTACCATCGTACCACTCACGCGCGTGATACGAATACCTATTTAACTTCCTACATTATTCGGCAACTCTCTAATTTATAATTATATGATTAAAGATTGTTCTCTAAGCTAATTTTAATTCAATAGGCGATGAAAGTTGATAAATTATGGTGGGGAATGATCATGTTATTAATAATATTAAATTGAGAAGTTGCTCTATTTAAATTAGTACTTAACACCAAATTCTAGATGAGTGGTTTTTACCTATTAGTGAAAGACCTCTGTAGTTTTTTTTTTCCTATCATTTTGACATTTTGGGAATAAGGGTTAACGTATTCGCTCTGAGCAATTGTCTTCTGGAAGATCTTTCAAGTAATTTTACGGTAGTTCTTTAATGCCCTGAATTTCTCATCGTGTCACTGTCGGATTCGTGCGGAACCAACATGGCGGCAGCTGCTAGCTTATATTTGTCTTCAGCATTGTTGCTTTATTTATTTGAAACAGTTTTTTGAGAGACTTCACTGATGAGTATCACGATATACTTAGCGATTTTCTCTCCACCTCACCACACCCCCTTCCACTCCTTATCAACAAAGTAATCACATGTTTCCAGTTAGTTTTGAACGTGCTGCAAACAAACTTTTGAAAGAAATTGAATTATCAATAATCGTATATTTTACTGTTAAGATTATAATTAATGCTCTACTTCAATTAGTGGCAAAAAAACGGAACTTTTTAGACAGCATATTCTATTTTTATTAGGTAAAAGTACAAGTGGATTGGTCGAACACTTAATACGTATAGACCTACCTTACCCCCCTGAAAGGTAGAACGCTTACCTTAACGGGTTACAATGAGTGTCTTTTATAGGCAGGGCCATGATGTGATTAGTCAAGGTCAAGTCAAGTCAAGTCACATAGTGCAACTTAAACTAAAGATAAAAAAAATACAATTTAATATAAACACAAACCACTTGTGGATGTTTTAATTATCGGTATAATATTAATTTATTTTAAATACACGTAAAATAATTCTTATAAGACAACGACAATCGACACAACATATAATAAACCAGTGACTCCCAACTTTTACTAGATATGGGACCCCCTGAAGCCAATGATAATTGCCGCAGCCCCCCTTATCCACTCTGCCACATGAGGTGAAATATAAACCTAGATACATGGATAATTTCTAGTATTCTATATAATCCATTTCATATTGATAAAAAAAATCAGAACTTATATATATAACATTTTTACTAAAAATGGGTTGTTTTAAGGAGTCTGACTATATATATCCAACATTAACTTAACACTCACCTAATATGAGGGTGTTTCTCAGCATTCAGCTTTCATATGTCAGGATAAACGGAGGATAGTTTCAATCGTAGGTCTGGCTTTATACCAAACCTGTTTATATCTATTTTTAATATGTACAAGAGTTGAAAACGTATCTGACATGAATAAGTGCTAGATAATAGTATAAAGTACATTATTAATCTTTTGTAAACACTGAGAGCACGAAGCCTAAAGCCCAACAACGATATTGAGAGAAAACAGTATCTCCAAAGTTAAAGCACTTGGCAATAAGCTGGTCTTAATTTGATGGTCTGCGGACACCTACAGGACTCTTGGGTCTGTAGACTACAGTATGGAAACTTATACACTAAAACATTTACAATATTTGTATTTCAGTAGGGGGATTGTTAAGTTGGAAATTTAAAGGCGTACTTGACTATTTAAATAAGTCAAGAATTGATTCATTCTGATTATAAATAAATAGTACGGAACTCCTCATGGACTTTCTCGCTCTATTGTTTGAAAATTGAGATATTTACTCAAAACTCATGATATATATGAAACTAAATAATATACACTAGCAAACCCAAGCATAAATTGCACTATACTTATGTAAAACTTTGTTATTTTGAGTCCCAGTTTTAAATTGTATAATTTTGTTTTTAAAGAATTAATGTCCTCATTTGTTTGTTTGGACTAATAAAAAAAGATCAATGTTGGGTCCACAAGGTTCAACACTTAGTATTAAAATTTCAACTTCCGGTTAAAATTTTCGACATTTTATTAGGGGTTGCAAATCTTCATGCCATCGCATTGCTATTACATTCCTCATTTATAAATTTTGACCCATAAAAAAAATGTAAATATTGACTATTGAGTCTAAAACGGGTATAGATCATTGTTGTACAAACATTTCTCCCAAGAGGTTTAAGGAAAAACAACATAAACTTTTAGAGACTTATTTATATTTAATTACTCTATGGCATTGGAGAATTATTGCGTTAAAGCTTAAGTAGTATCTCTTTACAATTAAAGATTACAAAATGGTATTAATATAGTTGCCAATATCTCGGAAACTCTTGGATTTATAAAAATATATTTAATATAAAATCTTTTTTATTTTTAATAGTACTAGCAATGATAAGTTAATTAGTATCTCAAATAGTTGCACAGATACGGAAGTTTCTGCTTCTGTAAAGTAACTTAAAATTGATTTTCATGGTATAATGAAAATTGCCAGTTTATTTATAATCTTAATCAACACATAGATACGAAATGTAATCAAAATCGTCATACTCGATTTTAAGAAAATATATTTTTTTTCTCTTTTCGCCCTTTCTTAAACTACTCTTAATTTTAAGTTTAAACAGACACACAATCAGACGTCATTGCAAAGACCACTTTTTAGGGTTTGGTACGTCGACATCCATAAACATTTCAGATAAGATTTTTCTTTGCGGTCGCAATACTTTTACCTTTTGCGTTCGAAAGTTAAAAAAATATATATTTGCTTATAGCTTGAAAGTGATTCGTTTTATAAAAAATATGCTTCTTATAAAATATGTGTATTATAAATAATAATAAATATTTAGCAACGCGTCTTACTACCCGTTCGGATTATACGCCTTAAGTACTAATTACGCTAATGGATTAGGAATTGGGAAGGCTGTATTAGAGGAAGTGAACCCGCATTTGCGTAGAGGGAGAGTGGAAAACCATTTAGGAAAAACCACCCCCATTTCACCCGACCGAGATTCGAACCTCGATCTTCCCGTCCTCGGCGGTCGAGCTCAACACAAGCGCGTTAGCCAACTACGCCACCGAGGTGGGTTATTATAAATAGACCTACATATTTGTAACGATAATTAATTTAATATCTCAAATAGTTTAAGGGATATTATATATAAAAAAATTACGCATCGGACCGGAGCCCTTAAAATCATTTTGCCGAACTATTGAGGGAAGCCATTTTGTTTGGAATATTTGTAAATACTTAGAAATGAAATTTAATCAAAATCGTAATAGCAGATTTTGAGAAAATCGACTTTTTCTCTTTTTGCCCTTCAGTAAACTGCCCTCACTTTTAGGGTTGGATATCCAATTCCAAAAACTCCTCGGGACAACCCTATGTAAACCCTAGATACCAAGTTTTAGCCTGATGTGTAAAATAGTTTAGCCTCTAGTTGGAGGTACAAACAGATAGACGGAAAGTCAAAAACAATTTTTTTTTTGATTCGGGGGTCATGAAACGTCAAGATTCATCAAAATCTTGAGTTCGATTTTTTTGACGATCACTATACTTTCTTACCTATAAAATCGCGAGAAATTAAAAATATGATTAATTTTAATTATGTATATACATATATTATATATGGTGTATATAATATATTATCCACATCACATATACATTATATTTTGTTTTTAAACTCATGAAACATTATTATTACTATTATTATTTCTATTTCACGTGATATCGTTGCTATAGTTTACAATAAACAGGATTGCTAATATACTTTAGATCATATTTACGTACACTGAAAGGTATTACTTTAATTTTTAGTTAAAGGATAATGTCTTAAAATTAATTGTCCTTATTTGGGTTTTTAGGGTGAGCGAGAATAAAAAATCTGTGTTTTCGCAGTTCTTATATTGAAATACATTCTTCGTCAAATAAATCAAATATTGCTTCAGTACAGTCATCGAGTTTAATTTTCTTCAGACGGAGATATGAAACAGTTGTTGAATATTTGTCAAGGGTGTCCTGAAATTTAATGACAACTTTTTATCTACATTTAAAAAGTTTTGTCATCTAATGGCGTTATGCTCATAACAGCTGTTCAACCAATGTTGATATCACCACGTGAAGAAAATTAAATTATATTTTTGTACTGAAGCAATATTTTATTTATTTTGGCAAAACTTTTTTTTTTGCTCTATAAACTGCAAAAACACCTTTTCTTGCGTTCTCTACACCCTCAGCTAAAGAGTTTGTTTAATTAAGGTCATATACAAGAAGATCCTCGTATGTGGTATGAGTTCAAAATATAATTCGAAATTTCATTTTGAGAATTCTGATGTTTTTTAATAGATTCAGGGCAATAATATCTCTATTTTTTAACAATTATTTTTTATCATTATCACTGACTTAATATTAGTTTATTATACACTTTTTATTGGACAGAAAATATTACAAAAAATGCATCAACTTGTGTCAGAGGCTTGACGTATTCATACTTTTTTTTAAAGTTCACATCGATTGTATGCGGTTTGTTTTATTTTCTTATTTACTAATTTTGCTTCTCAACATTACTAGACATGACGCAATAAGTATTCAACGTAGCAACCGTGATGCAAAGATAACGTTCCCTCTCTATCCTCCTTTCTTACAGTTCTTGGTCGTGTCTTGTTTCAGTTGGATCTCGTAAACTAAAATTCATCTTGTTTTTTTTATATAATTTTTTTTCCCTTTTTGCTTGTGTATCAACTTATACAAAATGGTAATTGAAAAACTTTTTTTTATTTTGTAACGACCTACAAGTAACGCTTTCAGACCCAGTTCATTGCTGAACTTATTTCACTTTTATATTAATGTATTTAATAAGTTTTTATACATCAACTTAAAAAAATGTTATATGATCAAACATTTTAACTACCAGGCGTGTACACACATTTGTAGTTTCTAGCAAGAGCTCATGTGTGAACTCAAAGTAGATGAAATCAATTCGTTAAATTAATCAGTTTACAAACTCTTATTCTATCTTTGATTTTATTTCTATGTCCATACCGTTTATCAGCATACCCTTAGATAATCTATATGGGGATGGTATATATCTGACAGATACAAGAACTATTTTAATGTAATCATACGTTATATCACATTTCGAGTAGCTGTAACTTTTGACCGATAGTATCAATGCCAAAATAACAATACAAATATGGTCACATTTCGTCATTTTTAACTTAATTATATAATTTTAAAATTCTTTTTAAACCTATTATCGTAACATTACTTCACTATATATAGTGTTTTCTCCCTGATACATTTATGAACTGTAAATCACTTTTGTTAATACACTAGTATATATTAAATTTCACTATATTTAACTTTTAGATTTGGAAATTAAAATAATATATCACTGTCATAACTAACAATTTGATTAACTATTTATATATGCTCTTGATGTTTTCATTATTTTATGTTATTTACATTTGTTCTTCTCTCTTCACTTATGCTTCTTTTGTAAATTTCTTATACTCTTTTGCGTTTATTCATCTTAATTTATCAATATTTAAATATGACGGAATGGTCATTATAATTTTACTTATTTATTATACTTCAAACTCTCTTTCCACCTACTCAATTTCAAGTTGTTCCTTTTAGTGTGTTTTCCACAGCTCTTCTGCCGCCCCTTATCATCTTCTTGTCTCGCAAATATCTTTATGTGTTGCAATGTTGTTCTCTCAGCTTACTGCAATACGCAGCAGCCCGATAAAAACCTGGTTCCCATGCTGTATCTGTGTTTATCTTTGAGGTAGATAGTTAGAAGTATTCCTACGTGAAAGTACCATGATGCATACAGTACAAGTTGAAAAAGTAAACCAACCACACAATAGTTATTCTTATCAATGGAAGTATTTGTTAAAAAAAAACAAAAAAACTTTAGAGTTGCGCAGTGGCAAAAGAGCATTAGCGCATGCGTGGATAGATACAGGAGAGTAATAGTTATGGTTGACAGTTATATCAGGGACTCAAGATAGCGCTCGTGGTCTCTTTTCTTTGGCTAAAAAAAATGTAGGCCTACATGTGGTTTTTGCTTGTCTGGCGGTATGACAGCAGGGGGGTGGGTGAGGTGGGCAGAACTCCTCTATGTAGCTACAAAATACGTGCGTAAGATGCCATGTGTGTATGTATATCTTAAATAATTTGATTTTAACAAATCGGATCATTTAAGGAAAATAATAATATAGCTTGATATTGGAAGTAAATTTCCGTATTTTATTTTATTTATTTAAAAAGTTTAAATGTGTTTTTGTAAAAGAATATAAATGTTTGTGATTATTTTATGTTCCTAAGTCCCACGCCCCCTGTATCCTCTAGCTAGGTGTCTCTGAGTGACAATATTGAAGAGGTGTAGAGAAAGTATTAAATATATTGTTCCATGGGGGTAACTAAGCATGTCTCATACCAAATATAAGTACAAACTTTTCTACTTTCACGTCTATATCTCCACCACCGTATAGGTTAGACAGTAACTTGATCCTTACTCGCTTCAGTGGCCAAATGGTCTAAGGCGTCACTCACGTCTTAGACTGGCCTGCTGATGATGAGGAAATCGGGTTTTGAAACCCGGTCGGTTTTACTGAGGGTGTTTTTCCCTAATTGGTTTCCCACTCTCCTTCCACGCCAAAATGGGTATACTACCTGTTACATGCTTCCATTATCATCCCCAACCCATTAGAGTTATCTTATATGCGTATAAATAACCTGAACAGGTAGACGCGATGATAAAAAAACTTGACCCTTTTTGACTGTTTAAACCCGGATTATTAATTATCCCTCGAGTAATTATGTGCTGTAACTTTTGGCAAGTATAATCCCTTTATATCACTATATCACTTATCAAAATGATATAGCATATCTTCCAGGTGTGTGCATATTTTAAAATTGATCAACTTGTAGAAAAGGGCTAGGTCATGATTGATGAACTTCACGACCACCCTTCACGCCTCTAATTGTTCCTACGCAGTGAAGTTGTACTTCAGCACCATTGTTTGTCACAACATGATCGTACACTCCGTTTATCCTGTAATTTAGCAGTCCGCTTACAGTATGGCTCACTCTTATAAGCTGAACATGTCAAGGTAAGTTTGCTGCTAACTTTAATGGTAAATGGAGGGTAGGTAATATCTGACCCATTAGACCAAGTTTATTTCCCTTCTGATTGAACAGAGGATGGTTTTCTTAAAGGTAGATTTTTTTGAAATTTCTCCGACACATTCTGCTGATTCTCTGTAGGCTAAATATACACAAATCTTCCAAACGTAAGATGCTTTTGTTGTAGGTGTTCTCACGTATATACTATATATGTCGCAGAGCAATCAGCTTAAAAGTGATAGTATGCAAATCTGTCAGTTTCATTGAATAATGTTTTGGTACTAAAATTGATCATATTTCTAACCGAGTTGTAAAGAGCGTTCTGCCCCGCACTAAGCAATGTGGGGAATGGGTGCTGGATTGGGCACTATTAATATGAGAGATTGGTAGATTAGGCACTTCAGAGTGGTATATTAATTCGAAATTAATACAATAAATAGCCAGAAGACTTCGATTCAGTACAAACCATTCAGGTGGATGTTAGCTAAAGATGTAAAATTAATGTGTATCGAGAAGGGGAGCAAGGTTAGGTTAGGTCAATCTAGCACTGCCCAATATACCTTGGGAGGGAAATTGGGGTGCGAGTGGGCAAAGCCCAATCCGCATAAGGGGGGAAATGTGTGTGTTAACTTGGGGACAAAAGCCGTGCCCAGTCCACCTACGCCCATGCTACACGTCGGGTGGGGTGGGGGAAACTTGGCACGCGGTGCTTTGTCAGTCCACCTACGCCCATGCTACACGTCGGGTGGGGTGGGGGAAACTTGGCACGTGGTGCTGTGTCAGTCCACCTACGCCCATGCTACACGTCGGGTGGGGTGGAGGAAACTTGGCACGCGGTGCTGTGTCATTCCACCTGCACACAGTTGTTCATCTAGATTGGGGCGTATAAAATGTATACGTTCCAGCTCAACGTCTCACACGAGGCATTTTGAGCTCTTGTGTGTATTCAACCTCATGCTAAATAACTAATAGCTTGTGTGTGAGTGTGTGTGTATGTGTGAGTGACCTGGTGGTCTAGGGATAAGGTTTCAGACTTATGTGCTAGGGGTCTGGGGTTCAATCCTCGGTCCCAGCATATATTTGTGTAGAATACCAGGCCTCCACCGTGGTTCAGATCCCACGTTAAACTGTAGGTCCTCCATTTCATCTCACAATCACTCTACCATTACACATTAGCGTGAGTGCTTATAGCCCGAACGGGTAGTAAGACATGGTGCTAATAATAATAATAATAATAATAATAATAATAATAATAATAATAATATGTGAGAGAGAGAGAGAGAGAGAGAGGATCGCACCCTACTACCCGTTCGGGCTAACTCCATATTCATAATAATAGGTTAATGACTAAGAATCTACAGTTCAAAGTAAATAAACTCGAATTTTCGTGGAGGAAGCATGTAATTAATTTAAGAAAAAAGCCACCCTCATTACTTCTGACCGGGATTTGTAACCTGACCCTCCGTCACTGGCAAAACAAACTAGACGAGAAGGACGCCTTGGCCCACGTGCCCAATAATGTAGCGTTATTGGGTTGTCGACAGTATCGGGTAAGAAACAAATGATTACGAGGCTTTGGTTTACCTAAAACCACTCTCTACTTATCTGAGATGAAGCTCTGTTGAAGTTCATTCCCCAGATTATAAGGGAACCTCATCAAGTGGAAACGGCGTGTTTATGGGCGATACTAATATAAACTTCACGCCCGTGGAAGGTGTCGAAAATTTTCAAATCAACCGTAATGGTTCCAGATAAAGCAGTTAGAAAACTACCGCAAACAGTTTCGTCGGGTCGTGGTAGTGTGTTTGTCATAATAATGTGTTAATTATGCTGTGCATCTGAGGTAGTAGGTGTGTGCATGTGTATGTGTATTTTTAAAAGGGTGACTTTACGATGGATGGAACACTCTTTGCATGGCTGAATCCAACCCTCTAGAACATTTTTTATGTCTCTCCCGAGTTTTCACGAGCTTTATAACAAACAACTGTCTCACCGGGAGAGGCGCAGTAATGAGAACAAAATGCAACTCAGGATGGGTTTTCTTACTGCAGATTTCATGGAATATCGTCAAGCCCCGGTCCCTAATTCCGAATGGCTCCCGCCAGACAAACTGAGCCCCATCCGAGAAGAAATATGACTTCATTTTATGGTGGATTGTTTGCATATTAAACATGGGGTTTTGGGGTATGGTTTTTTTTAATGATTTTTTAAATAATGTGGTGAAACTCTGAAGGAATAAAAGTTGGATTTTTTTATGGTTAATTTGTAAGGGCTTAATAATCTCGTATCTTATACGTGGACATTTGATTTATATGAAACATATTTTATTTTTATGATTTCGAGTAGATACATTTGCAAACACAAAATGAAGCAATGTTAAAGTTGCCATGTAAACCTTTAATGACTATGTGATAGCGTGATTGTTATTATTATTATCATCATCATTATCAATATTAATAATATTATTCACTATATAATTGAACACTAATTTAATTATCTTTTTCTGGATGTAAATGTGCCATCGATACTTAATATTATATATATTATATATATATATATATATATATATATATATATATATATATATATAACAAATGTGGCTGCTATCGGCAATTATATGAATCAATATTATAGGTTTGGTAGATATTTGTTTGCGAGTGTGTTTTTTTAAATACGATGAAAACTTTCACCTCTATTTTTGTCGTGAACCATATTTTGAAATAACAAAAATCTTTTTTGAGGTGGGACGGAACGAGACGCTCAAATGGGTAAGCACTCTTCATAGCAAACATTTTTTAGTCAAATATTGCTAAAGTAGAAATATATGAGTTTAATTTTCTACATTTAGTAATCTCAACATTTCTTGAATATTTGTCATGACCATGTTAGCAGCTAATGAGATACTTTTTAAATGAAGAGAAAATCTTACATCAAATTCTAGGATACCCTTGTAGTTGGCTAACGCGATAGACGTGTTGAGCCCGACTGCTGAGGACGGGGAGATCGAGGTTCGAATCTCGGTCGGGTGAATTGGGGGTGGTTTTTTTCTAAATGGTTTTCCACTCTCCCTCCACGCAAATGCGGGTTCACTTCTTCTAATTTAACCTTCCCAATTCCTAATCCATTAGCGTAATTAGTACTTAAAGCGTATAACCCGAACGGGTAGTAAGACGCCGTGCTAAATATGATTATTATTAGGATACTCTTGACGTATATTCAAGAACCGTTGAAATTATCATGTGAAAACAATAAAATGATTATGTTTCTACTGAAAAATTGTTTATTTTTGATTTTTTGCTACGAAAACTGCAAAAATACTACCCTTATCTTTCAACCCCTACCATCCCACCTTATTAACCTGATACTTCTTGACATCTGCAACGCGTCTCAGAGCTGCGTTAGCCATTGACGAATTTGTTATAATTTTATTAGGTTATCGCTGAAAGTATCCATAATAACCTAATAAGTACAATGTTGGATAAGCGATAGTGCTCCTTTTAATTGACTTCACGCCATGTTACTGCGTCTTCTTAGTTTCTTTGATTGGATGCCTCTGTGTCCAGAATCCCCGACGTGGATATTGGGAACTTAAGAGGTGAACGTTCTGTTCTAAAGACTGGTCTGTGAGGAAGAACGTTTAGAAGAAGTGCCATGTTCCCAAGTTGAGCACTGCTCGTATTTTCTTGGACTTAAACACCGTTGTTGACACTTTGATGGCCCGTTGACGATACCTCCTCCCTTTTTTATTACCTACAGGGTGTCCGAGTAAAGTTTGAATTGTACTTTGATAAGGCATCCATTTCTGTGTCTTGAAGAAATGAGCTCAATTCAAATAACTAATATTTTTGTATTGTTTTTGTGCACATAGAAAAAATGAAGTCCATTATTCATCGGAAGGTTATTTAAAAAAAAATACAAACTTATTTTTGAAGCCCAAAAATAAAAACATTACTATTTATTAGTGTTATTTATGAGTTTTTTCAAGCACCGCATCTTACTATCTATTCAGATTATACGCATATGTACTATATGCTAATGAGTAAGAGATGATGAAGGTTGAACTTACACAAAGTGTACCGGCATTTGCTTGTAGAGGGAGTAGTGGAAAACTATTTTGGAAAAGCCACCCTAAGTACATTTGACTGAGATTTGAATCCTGATCTCCATGTTAGTGGCAGTCTTGTCTTAACATGAAAGTGACGCCTTAGACCATGTGACCACTGACGCATATATTATGAGTATTGATAATATCTATCAAAAGTTGCAGTTGCAGATAACAATGACCTGGCATTAAGATGGGTTTAGTTTTCTTCACACGGTGGTATCATCACTTCTTGAATATATGTTAAAGGTGTCTTTGAATTTAATGACAACTTTTTCTCTTTATTTAAAAAGTTTTTCACCAAATGCTGCTATTATAATGACAGATATCCAATAACTGTTGAGATTAGCACGTGCAGAAAATTAAACTCTATGTTTTTATAGAAGAAATATTTGATTTATTTTGACCAAAAGTTGTTTATGCTATAAAAACTGTAAAAATTAATGCACCAAACTCGCGCTCATTAGCACCCCACCTTAATGCGGGGAAGTATATTTATCTTATAGCTTTTCTCGCTGTCGTAAAATGTCCTTCATTTAAACATTAGACTGTATCAGTGTTAGTCAACGTTTTGTTCAGTTCCAGTTTATATCGCACTTGTTCCGACACCCTGTAAGAATACCACACCGGTCCTATAACGCTTGAGTCTTTCTTTAGCTTGAGTGTCAATGGCGAAACTATGTAATATATAAATATAACTTTACCACCTTCAAAGAAGAATAAACCTAAGGAAGGAAAAGTAACACATTCTGGTTTTTTTATTCTACTTTGTTTAGAAGTATACTAACTAAATTATTATTTACCCTCTTTTGTGTGGAATTGTATATTTATATCAATGTGTCTTAAGGACACCCTACTCAGTTTTTTTTTCATTTGAAAAGATTTTATAGATTCAAATTAGTTCTTATTTACATTTACTTATCTAATTATGGTGTCGTAAATTTAACTTTCATTGTTAAACTTTCAGTTCCTTTTATATATTTTGAACAACTTGCTTCCATTTCGTTGCACATACATTATCACTTGTTATATACAAATACATATTTGAATAATACAATTACCCGCCTCGGTGGCGTAGTTGGCTAACGCGCTTGTCGTGTTGAGCTGCTCGACTGCTGAGGACGGGGATCGAGGTTCGAATCTTGGTCGGGTAAACTGGGGGTGGTTTTTCCTAAATGGTTTTTCACTCTCCCTCCACGCAAATGCGGGTTCACTTCCTCTAATTCAACCTTCCAAATTCCTAATCCATTAGAGTAATTAGTACCTGAAAGCGTATAACCCGAACGGGTAGTAAGACGCGGTGCTAATATAATAATAATAATAATACAATTCATACTTAATAGAGTTTCAAATTCCTTAGAGACATAATCACATAGTTAAAGAAATAGCTCTAATGCTATTAAATGGAGAGAGTAAAGTAGTAAAGCAATATTATATAATTCTATTCCATAAAACAACCTCTAGGTGGCTGCCAGCTAAAATCGACGCTTCTGCTCCATCTCCATTTTCAATCCATGAAAGAATAGCTCAAACATACCAGTGTATTTACTTAAAATTCACCTCCCTCATCCTTTGATTCAAATAACTGTGACTGGTGGAATACTGGGAAAAACAGTAATGGCATTTATTAAAGGTACATCTAGATTAGAAGAATTTGGTATACATTTTAAAATTAAGTAGAAATTTGATTTAAAATAAAACAAACATAACAAAACTATTTGTATGTTTATTTTTTATACTCTCTTTAATTTATTTTACAATTTGTACTACATTATTCTAATACAGGTGTGTGTATGTGTAGGGATATATAAAATATATTCTTACACACGCACACAGAGCTGAATTAGAAGAATTAATCTTACGATTAATTAAGTACATATATATAAATATATATATATATATATGTATATGCAGATATATATATATATATATATATATATACATACGAGTGTAGATAAATATATATACGAGTGTAGATAAATATATATACGAGTATATATATATATATACATATAGGCTATATATATATATACTTACATACATACATACACACATACATACATACATACATACATACATATAGGCCCTTTATATGAAGTGTTAATATCTGTATATACATACGGCTGTATTAGAAGATTTTTGTACAAATTATATAATTTACACCAAAGTTTTAATATTAAAACCTTATTTAATAACCATTAAAGCTATAAATTTGTTTCTTCACAGAATATATTTTCACTTCATCAGGTAGAGTGAATATAATTATTTGTATTTTACAATATTCAAAACACGGATGTCAAGTTTAAAACATTACACATTGCATTTATATTTTAAAACATAAGTTAAAATTGATAAAATATCTGTATTTTGAAGATAACTGAGACCCGCTTCGGTGGCCACGTGGTCTAACGTGCTACTCTAGCAGTAGACTAGACTGCCGATGATGGGGAGATTGAGGTTCGAATATCGGTCGGATGTACTGAGGGTGGTTTTTACAAAATAGTTTTCCATTCGCCCTCTACTCAAATGAGGGTACACTTCCTCTCAATATAACCTTTCTAATCCCTATAACTATTAGCGTGAAAAGTACTAAGCGTATAACCTGAACGTATAGTAATACGTGGTGCTAAACAAAAAATTGATAAGAGAATGCGTGGTTATGTTTAGATAACATGAAATTGTAGTGCTTATAATTTGAAGACAGGCCGGACATTATTTATCTGATTAAAAACGTTACTTTTAATTTCTCGCTAATTAAAATATTATCTTGTGTTTTACTTGTCGTATCTGGAATAGGGAAAACTGGTAAAGTAGACCAATGTAGAAAGAAGTTTGAAGTGAGAAATATGGGAGTGTGAGTTAAGTTCCTATTCTCTTCAGTGACTACGATAAAAAAAGTTTTTGTTCAAATAAATAAGAAATTGCTTCAATATATGTATTTAATTTTCTTTTCTGTATTTAATAATTTCAACATTAATTTTGCCATGAGAATAGTGGCATTTTAATATAAATATTTTAAATCAAGATTTTTAATATCCTGGTCAAATTTTGAATACATTTGACAGATATTAAAAATACATTTGCTACTATTATATTTAGGATAAAATGAAGATAAATATAACTACTAAAACAATACTTTATTTATTTTGGCCGAATGAAGTCATTTGTCATAAAAATTAAAAAAAATACAGACCTTAATTTGTGTAACCTTCAATCCCACCTTAAAATTTGTTCCCGGATGCAAAAAAAAATCCCCCGACTGTTTTGCAATTTTTCATTAACCTTTTAAAACGTTTTTCTATAAGGTTTTTCTTTTGTTCGGTACAGCAACCGTGCGTCGCTTACCTCTGCCGACAGTGGAATGGACCTCGTTGGGAGATGATGCCGGCCGATTATCGGAGGAGAGAGTAAGAGAGAGAGGAGGAGAAATGACGACCATGGAGGGGTTAACAGGCGGGCATTCCAGAATAATGATGCGTTCCTTCTGCTCGGCCGCTGACAAGATCAGCACTTTGGCTGGTTGGATTGAAGAGGTGGAGGGGGGGGGGGGGGTAGGACAGTACAGACGGTTCTGAAAATTCTGGGTCTTCGTCCTAAAGCGGGGGAGGAGGACAGTTTTCACAGGTCGTCCCAAAACGTTTCGTCTTTATAATCGAAATAAATTTGACTTAGGACATAATTCTGATTCTGAAAAAACCTTTAACAACGGTTTTTTTTAGCACCACATTTACTATACTTTCGGGCTATACGCTTTTTTGACTAGTTACGCTAGTGGTTTAAAGGATGATAAAGCTAAAACTCTGAAGAAGTGTATCCGAATTTGCGTAGAGGGAAAATGGAAACCCGTTTAGGAAAAATCATCCTCAGTTCAGCCAACCGATCTCCCGGACATCAGCAATCTAGTCTACTGTGAGAGTGATGCCTTATACAATGCGGCCGATGAGCGGGTTGACGTGTTTTAAAATGGGACACACTTCACTTGTAAAAAATGTTATGGTGGCAATAGTGATGGACTGATGGATTTATATCTACTTGCCTAAGCTCCATTCATGATAGCTCAGTTAACATCTGTTTCATTAAGAGCTCGTATTACTACATGGATAACATCTAACTCAGGTAGGTGATACAGCTTGAACCAGGCGTCCCAACCTTCTGATGTTTTCTGTATTCTACTTTGAATAGAAGGGAAATAAACCAATGAGACAAGTTTAACCACATTTCAAAAAATCTAACAAAATGCAAAAACATTATTTGTACTTTAGAACATTAAAAACTATTAGACTCTTCCCAATTTCTTTGTCGCCAAGTTAAGAATGGAAAAAAAAACGTACTTGGATACGTTTTCTTATTCAGACGTAATTATGTTTCTAATATCGCGGTTGATCGACCATGAACTGGGCTTTTAAGGGGACTGCATCGATAAACAATATACTCCCATGCACAGGTTCAACTTAACGCAATATTTAGCTCTATGATACGTTGTTTCAAAATTTGTTCATGCTAAAATAAAGCTGAAAGATTTCATCAGGCTTTTTTCTTTGAAACCTCTGTATTTTGAGTTTTATTAGTAGAAAAAATATATGAAAATATATCATTAACTTATTTTCAACGAGTGCTTTAGTATATGTGTGGATCTATGAAACTAGGCTTGATGAAAAATGACTCGAGATCCAGCCTTCCTCTAACAAATACAGCTTTTTTTTTTATAAGCTCACAACAGAACATTTAAAGATATTCGAGAGGTCGCAGCGAGATTTTCTCTATAGCTTTAGCCAAGTTTAATAGTTTTCTTTACCTTCCTACTTATTAACTTGACAATGTTTGGTTGTAGGTGAAGATCAAAAGGGAACAGAATAGAAAAGTAATTCCAGAAAACTTCATATACCGTTTTACTCGTTTAGTTTAACTAGTACGTAGACGTATCACCCGAACGAGACGCGGTGGTTAAAAATGTATATATATATATATATATATATATTCTTTTCTAGAAAGTTGAGGACTTTTAAGTATTTGAGAAAGGTTGTGTTTAAGGAATAAATAAAACTGGATGGACGACAAAAAGTAGTAAGAAGAAATGATGGATGATCATGGTACTTATGATAATTCATAAGGGATCGAAGAAAACTTCAGAACCTCTGCTCTATAGGCGTCACTCACTCTCGCGAAAGTCTGATTCACCGGTGATTATGATTCTGGGAATAGAATCCCGACTAGGTGTTCTTAATATTTTTCCCCACTATCACTCCATGCAAATGCGTAAACATTTCCTTTAAATTCTATATCCCTTATCTCTGATTATAATGAAATGCGGATATCCCGGCCGGCTGGTTAGAATATACCTTTCCATCAGCCGGTGACTCCTATTCAACGCCCTCTAGGCAGTTTTCGCGCCAGCTTAGGGCAACAACGCCGTGGAGAAGGTCCGGGCCAGACCGGGCACTTAATTAGTTTATTTATCGCACATTCATGTTTCCACCCCCCTCCCACCCCCGCCTCCGTCTCCAGGGGTCACGTGGGTTGAAGGAGCAAAGAGAAGACTAGTGGAAAGGGGGTGGGGTGGCGGACAGCTTATTAATTACCGACATTATTACCTGGGAAACAAGTACATTAGTTCCCTTCACAGATGTGAAAAGGTTTTCATCGCTCTGTCCGGGGCCGACCATTCTTCTCTCACTCCCTCTACACACTTTTTTTTATTATTATTTATAATTTATAAATGCACTTATCAACATGGTTTTATTTTTATTAGAAATCTTTGTGGTCGGTACTAGCTATCAGCAACAAACTACAGTTTCATTTTTGTTGACCCGCGTCTTAATTACTACTTGTTCTGGTGGGGAATGCCAGGCCTCCACCGTGGTTCGGATTCCACGTTAAACTGTAGGTCCTTCATTTCATCTCACAATCACCCTACCATTACACATTAGCGTAAGTGCGTATAACCCAAATGGGTAGTAAGACTCTATGCTAATAATAAATAGTAAATAAATAATACTTGTTCTAGTTATACACATATGTAATAATTACATTAATGAGTTATGGATGAATAATGTTTAATTTTGAGGAAATGTACCCGCATTTAAGTGAAGGTAGAGTGGAACACCCTTTAAGAAAAACCGCCCTCAATACACCTGGCCTTGACTTGAACCCCGATCTCCACATCGTTGTCAGTCTAGTAGGCTATTTCGAGAGTGACCCCTTTGACTGACCATGCGGCAACCGGAACAGTCACCACAAAATAATCTTCAATTTTTCATAGGCTGAGCCTTATCTGACATCTAGAAAATCTACTAGACCTATTTTCACGTATTCATACTTAAATTCATCTGTCACTTTTGATGGATATTGTCAATATCTATAAAATATCATTAATAAAATAGAAACACAGGATTGTTCTAAAGTGTATAAAAATATGTTTGTAATTTTAATAGCCATTTTATGAAATACTTTTTCTAGCCTTGGGAACATATAGAGGAGGATTAATTTTCAGAAACTATACCACCATTAGTCTTATGAGATGATGGAAAACCACACTGAGAAAGCTTTACTTGGAGGAGCCTGCTATTAACACTCTTATCTTCCGCGTGAGTGTCAGGCATACTAATTATTTGATTATATGCCCGTAGGATTGTTTCCTTAATCAACTAAGGCACAAACGTAACCTAATACAGCACACTAAAAGCCTTTATACATACTCCATCATTCGATATCTATATTGTCCTTAATGCGCTTTGAGTACATAATCGATTTTTGAAACTTGTGTAATTACATTGTTTATCTTTAATGGAGAATGAATGGCAAAGCTAGTCAGGATAATAATTTTTGCAGTTTTCATAGCAGGATTGTTTTTTGTAAAAAATAAATAAAAAACTTATTCAGTAAATATTTTTATATCAAATTTACTCCACATAACTTTTTGTATTCACTTTAAAAAGTTGGTAACCTGGTGGTCTAGAGGCAAGGTGTCGGACTTATGTGCTGGGGTCCGGGGCTCAATCCTCGGTACCGGCACAGATTTATCTGATTACCAAACCCTTCCTTCGTATCTGACAAGACGTGTATTAACCACAACTTGTGAGTGTTAGGAATGCCAGGCCTCCACCGTGGTTCGGATTCCACGTTAAACTGTAGGTCCTTCATTTCATCTCACAATCTTCCTACCATTACACATTAGTGTAAGTGCGTATTACCCGAACGGGCAGTAAGACGCGTTGCTAATAATAATAATAATAATAATAATAATAATAATAATAATAATAATAATAATAATAATAATAATAATAATAATAATAATAATTATTATTATTATTTTAAAAGTTTCTCATAAAATTACATTTTATTTATGACAAATTTTCAAGATGGGTTGATATCAATATGTGTAGTAAATAAACTAAATGCAGTTACTGAAGCACAGTATTATTAATTTAACCAAAAACATCCCTTAGAAAAACTTTGAAAATAGCCCGGCTTCCCCTTCCATACCACCTTTATCATGTGAAAATAATAAAAGGAAGTGTTTGTCTGTGTGTGGGTGTGTTTGTGTGAGATGCCCAGCCAAATCTACGGCACGCAGAGATCTGAAATTTTTAACATAGGTGGACGGAAGGGAGTCCGAATGCACCTCGCAGCAGGATTTTTAAATTTTTATTAGCTAAACCCCAGGGGGTTCGCGAACCACAATTTGGGAACCACTGCCTTTGACCATTTGGCCATTGGAGCGGGTGTTAGAAAAGTTACTCGATTCACTTTTACGTAATCATACGTCACCTCGTGTTATCTGCAACTGTCAGATCTGATAGATAAAATCAAAACCTATTAAAAAACACTAATAGTATAATAAGATGTTTTCAATACTGACAGATTAAAAAAAAATATATTTATATGAAAATTGGACTGGAGCTATTAGCATCACTGGCACTCGAAGCAGGGATTTACTGTCTGAGGTTTTTAACTCAGTTGATGGGTAGTGTTCCTCAATATTTTTGTTATGGAGGACCACTAAATAAAGTTACGCGCACTGGGTGATCCCTCTGGTCCTGGAATATTGAGTGTGGGAGGTGAGGTTGTTTGTAAACTGTGCATGATAAACACAATTTGTATGCACTTCCAATAATACGACCAAAAATACAAGACAAACATTAATTTATTTAACTTAGTGTTGAACAAAAATATTATTTAATTACATTGAATTAGAAAGTATATATTTTTTTATTATTTCTAACATTCTAAACCTAATAATATTTAATAAACAATTGTTCATATTTGTTGACTTAGCTCAAGAGGTAAGTCATTTCTAACGAGAGTTGATAGGGTTGGACAGTTGCAATATTTGTTCACTATCATGGTTTCCGATAACAACTTCTTATGTTTCATTTTCCAAACAAAGTAATAAAGGTTTTAAAACGTGATGCAACACCAGTTTCTAATCAAGTGTGCTTTTGGGAATCTGCATATTATTAGTATAATAAGAGCAGCTAGCCAAACAATTATCTTAGGGATCTAGTTCTAGAGGCTTACTTTTAATTTCATTGTTCGTTTGAACCAGATATGTCGTTATTGTTTCAGCAAACTACAGTAGCCCCATGGCTTCTTTGGTGCTGACTGAAAGCTCACAGCTGACAGCTGATGGCTTTGAAAAGTTACCAGACCAAATTATGTATCCCTACGCCGAACCATATGATCTGCAAAAAATATGTGTAGCGGCTGTCACTTCTGATGGTCAAAATTTAGGTATATACCTAAATGTTGGCTGTCAGAAGTCAGCTGTGAGCTGTCAGTCAGCACCAAAGAAGCCATGGGGCTACTGTAGCTTTGATATGCTAATAAAACATAAGATTCAAATAGCCAAAGTTATTATTTATGCTTTCAGTGAGGATTACTCCATCTAGATATCATATTCTGAAAATTGAAAAATGATACCTGGACACGGGAATTGAACCCGGGAACTTTTGCTTAGTACACCAATGCTCTTACCACTGAACTATCCAGGATCGTACCGTGCCCAGGGTTATTCTTCCCTCATATTTTAAGGCAATCCCCTACAATTATAATAATTGTACAAGTGGCAGCAATAATCAAATTACCGAGTCGAAGGTGGCTGCGTTATCTGATAGCTCGTGATCTTAATAAAATCACACATTTGTAGCCGACGACTTCCGCACGTCCATCATAAGACTCTGCCTTAAAATATGAATGAAAAATGACCCTGGGTACGGGACGATTCCTAGCTAGCTCAGTGGTTTGAGCATTGGCGTACTAAGCCAAAGGCACCAGGTTCGATTCCCGTGTCCAGGTGTCATTTTTCAATTTTCAGAATAAAACATAAGATGTTGTTGCAGGATATCATGGGTGGCAGTGAGCAGGTAAGTGGATAATTGGTAAACTGTCCTACGCTGACAACTCACATCACTTTAAGTTGGTTTTATTTTAATTTACTATTCTGTGTCACCAAATATATTTTAAGCTGTTCTATGTTGACAACTCTCATCACTGTAAGTTGGTTTTATTTTCATTTTTTATTCTGCGCAACTAAGTCTCATCCGTTCAGGTTGATAATCAGTTCAGCGGTTCTACGCCATCAACTCTTATCAGTTCCAACTAGATACTCTGCTATTTAACTGGCCTACAACACCAATTCTAATTTGTCTACCTCTATAATCCTTTGGGGTACTCTGTTATACTCTTTGAAATATATCACCTGATGAACTGTACATTTCCTGGCATGAAATAAACTATATCAGTGGTGCGCATCTTACTACCAGTCTGGGCTATAAACATTTTAATCACTCTAGTAGATAACTTTTTTTTTTTAATTTAGCACGGCGCCTTACTACCCGTTCGGGTTATACGCTTAAGTACTAATTACACTAATGGATTAGGAATTGGGAAGGTTGAACTAAAGGAAGTGAACCCGCATTTTCGTGGAGGGAGAGTGGAAAACCATTTAGGAAAAACCACCCACAGTTCACCCGACCGAGATTCGAACCTCAATCTCCCCGTCCTCAGCAGTCGATCTCAACACGACAAGCGCGTTAGCCAACTACGCAACAGAGGCGGGTTAGTAGATAACTGATGAACACGTAACACTAGAGAAAATGTAACTTCATTTGAATTAAGGCAATATGGGAAATCACTTAGGGAAAATCACCCTCTGTATATTCAACTGGAATTCGAGCCATTACCTACCCTACAGCAATAAACTAGACCATAAGAGCCTGACGCTTAATCCGCTTACCCAGCGATGTTACTCTATAATAGGTATTTGAAGCTACGGATGTATTCGTATTTAAAATAATAAATGTATATTTAAAACATTAAAAAACATCAAATTTTTTCAGATGTTTATGTTGGTTAACGAATTACACGAAGAAATATTTATTAAAATCATGTAATTATTAATTCCCACATTCAAGTATTTAAAGTGATCGAAAAATATCATAGATTATTATTGCATTATGAGTTTTTTTGCTTTTCAAAATTATGTACACACTAAAATTAAATTAAATAATGTTTTATGTGCGTAAATGACTGCAAGCCTGATAGTAATAAAAAAGTATTGCAGTCAATTGGGCAAGTAAATATATATCTCGAGGGCCGGATGTGCCCCGTGGGCCGTGAGTTTACGAACCCTAAACTAGAATGCTTAGAAGAAAACACACGTTAAATACTTGAGATATTAAGTTAGTAATTTTTTCCGAAAGGATGAAACAACACTAAACTTTCTGGAACTAGCATATTCTTTGATCTCCTCACACAAGATAGCGTGAACTCTATTTTATCCCCCCCCCTCTTATACTTGTCTTAATGCTACCATTGCCTTTACATTCTCTTATTCTCACGTCCGTCTCATTATCACCTGCATCACACAGCATCATTACCTTATTAATTATGGTCACCTCTTTAAGAAATAAAAATGTGCCGCGACTAATTACCATCACAGAGTTATAATTATTATTTGAAGTTGTTGCACAGCATTGTCTTATTTTTCTATTACTTTAAGTGTCGACAGTCATGCCTTGTTGGTTTGCACGCAACGGGGCCACCAAAATCAGGAATTATAAGAGTCACAACAAATTATTATTTTTAATTGTTTTACAATTTATATTTTAATCACACGTTTAGCACAAGGGTGGAAAGGCTTAATCTAATTTAAGATGACCATTCGTGCCCGATTTCTTGGGGACACTGGTAGATTGGTTTTATCCCTGATTTGTTAAACAAATTAATGCTTTTTGAAATTTATAAGGATTAAAGAAAAATTGATTTACTGAGTTCTCTGATAACATTATTAAAGGTAGATTCTAGCAAAACCACACATTATTAAAGCCAGTGATAGTTATTTTTATCATTGACTTTTTTTTTTACTTTCGGGAAAGCTTTGACTAATCACGCAAAGCATTTAACGAAAAACCCTCATCGGTGGTCCCATGGTCTAACGCGTCACTCTCGTGATAGACAGGATTTTTCGGAACAGGGAGATTGGTGTTCGAATCCCGGCTGGGTATACTGTGGGTGTGCTTTTTCTTAAATGATTTTCCCTTATCTCTCCCCTCAAATGTGGGTACATTGCCTTAAAAACTATACCTTCCTCTTACCTTTTAAATAAAGAATATAATAAATGCAAACATTCATTGGCTATCTGCCTACTCAAGGAATTCAACATAAAAATAAAATCTGACTGTTAAACTTTTGTGATATACGTTTTGATTAAGGGAATCAAGTTTTGTATGCCTTAAGGAATAAACTATTGATTCCCTCAGACATACAAGAATTGATTCCTTTAAGGATACACTTCATTTATGCATGTATCTTTAAAGTAATTAAGTATTGTATTCTTAAGGGAACTAAGCCTGGTGTGTCTGAGGGAATCAAATCTTCTATTCTTAAGAGAATCGAATATTGTATCCTTATTCCTTAATAGAATTATGTCTTCCCTCCCCAAAGGAATAAAGTATTCCCTCCCCAAAGGAAAAATGTATTGTACATTAAAGCTAATCAAGTCTTGCATCCCTAAGGCAAACAAGTCTTGTATTGCCTGAAGGAATCAAGTATTATATTCATAAGAAAATCGTGGATGTTAAAAATTGTTCATGGGCTGAATTGAGTTATAAATAGGTAATTTTTTTTTTAAATCATCCCCCCCTCAAAAATAAGAACCTTCCCTTCCCAAGACACTGAAATACATCTTCTTTGATTCTAAAGAACTCACTTGGGAGTAAGTCTTCCCAGGGT
>JBCFYV010000508.1:0-80278 GCA_039000515.1 Timema cristinae | reverse complement strand
TAACAAATTAAAATGGGTATTCTTCATATGAAATATATTTAACTAGGGCTCCTTAATATTATCCAATTATGACTGTTATTAAATGATGTTTGACAATTATAACATTTCAGTGATGTCAAACATGATTTAATGAACAGTGCCTCAAATCAGTAACAAAAATATTTTCTAAAATTATGACTATCATATTTATGACTCCTATTATAATTTAATGCATTTGTTTGTATAGTACCCAATTGTTTGCTAAACATTATACAGTTCATTAACTTTTTTAATTATTAATTCATTTATTCCAATTTATTAATTTCCAAACAATATATTAATCTTTACTTACTAAATTTCAAATGTGCTTAGAAAAAATAAAAAAGGAAAGCTAAAATTAGGTGCAGTTTTTTTTGGGTAAAACTTTCACCTACCAAGTCCAAATCAAGTGTGCTAGTGCAGTTTCTCTTGGTCAATAAAATGCTCTACCCTACTAAGCATAAAATGTAAAGCTCAGCAAGAAAGCTATTGCAAAGTAATGACAGACTAGACTCTAAATGTTACATGTTGTTTTGCTTTAGCTTGGCGGCCTGATATGCGAACCAGTATTTGTGGTCCACGGCGTCACAATACCTCCGCCTGGATGGTTGAACAAAATATACAAGTAGGTGTGTGTGTGTGTGTATATACATAAATAAATACTTGACATTACTTTATTTTACAGTAATTTCACAGTTTTTGTATGTTTCTAATTCACTAGTGTAAATTCACATGCCACTTTTAATAAATAATATTATTAGTGATTACTGATTAAATCATATGACAAAATTTTATCAATGTTGACTGAAAAATAATATATATTTATATTTTCTATAACATCCTACCTACTTATTGTTTTTCTTACTGTGATAAAAGGAAGCACAGCCCTGGGGGTGGCTACTCAAAGAAACAAAGTTGCATTTGTATTCATCCTGTTGGTTTATTTTCAATCCACTGCTCATTGGTGTGACTTAAAGTCAATACAAACATAATATCATTTTATTGGAATATTACTTAGACTAAAAAAATTCTCTCAAAAATATTTAAATCTCTGCCCTCCAGTTATATACACATGCATGGTGGTCTCGTGGTCGCAGATGAGATCCAGACAGGAATGGGCGCCCCGGGACTCACTTCTGGGCCTTCCAAACAATGGGGGTTATCCCAGACATTATCACTGCTGGGAAGCCCATGGGCAGTGGTTATCCGGTTGCTGCAGTTATCACCTCTCGCAGGATAGCCAACTCATTGTCGGCTGTATATAACAATGTAATTTATAACAACTCTAATAATACTTTTCAAAAAATACTATAATCGATGATATTTATTAAGTAGTGTGCACATTCTAAACAAAAGGATGTGTTATAGAAAAGTTTACAAACTGACTCAATATAAACAGAATGTTTAATTCTCAACACCCAGGGCCATAACACCAGGAGTTTGTGTAGAATTGTGATGTTGGATGGATATAATATACAAATATTAAATTATTTTAAGGTATCTCCTGGAATGGAGCCAAGGCTACTGCATCCTTAATAAGTCTTCCTAATATTAACTTGAATACTTGGACAAGTTATCAAAGATATAATATACTTTTAATTTATCATGGGCTAATTCTTACGACAATATTATTGATTAAAGTGAAGTTGATAATTCATATATTACTTGCGAACATTGATATATAACAAAAATTAAATAACATGTAAATAATTAAGCTAAACCTTAGGTTATTAATTCATGGGTAAAGATTGGGAATGTAAAGTATAGGATCCTATCTTCCCTTTGTAGAGGTTCAGTGATCTAGAAAATCTAATTGAACAAAATATTTACACAAACACATAATAGTATCTTTAATCTCTCAATACAAAAGGCAGCTTCATCATGTGGAGAATGAAAGCTAAGAGCATGATTTGGGTGTGTGTGTGTGTGTGTGTGTGTACTATATAATTTTCAAAATCAGCCCCCCCGCCCCAAAAGTGGTAGTTAAAAAGTTAGCTCCACAGTACATTCCTGACTAGACTTGTGGACTTAATTTTGATGTGTATGTTTCAGTACCATTGCTCGCCAGTTGCTGCGGCTATGGGCATATCTGTCCTAGATATCATCCACTCAGAAAGGTTGATGAACAATGCAGTGGTACTTGGGGAACAGTTTATGTCGCTGCTTAAAGAGCTCAGGACCAGGCATATATATATAGGTGAGACAACAACATGTAGTTTAGGGTAGCACTATACAAGGTATGACAATCTTCATCAGAAACATTAACTTATACTTGAGATGAGTTTAAATATTAATTGATAAAAAAAAAAGATTAATTTAATTTCTGAAATTTCAACATAACTATTATCTTAATTCATTTTTGTTCTTGAATACAGATCCATGATCAGATATATTAAACTATGAGGCTCTGAGCTCGGATTGTTTATGTCAGATATGGTGAAAATATCTTAATACATATACATAATCCTTCTAGTTTCTTTCTCATGTTTCACATTAAATCTAAAACACATTTTTTAGGCCCTTTAATAAAAGCACAGTCTTAGTTGAACCTCACCTTTTCCTGGTGAATTAAGGAATGTTTTGTTTTAGGGGATGTTCGAGGCCTTGGTCTTATAATTGGAGTTGATATTGTTTGTGGGCGAGACAGTAAGAAACCTTCACCGGAGCTAGCTGAGAAAATTTCATACAGGTGATACAGAACTTCTATAAGATTACATTTATACTTTTAAATAACATTTAATTAATGTCCCACTATTCATACAAATGCAGGTATAATTCTTCTAAAATTCTGCCTTTTGCAGCCCTACCTTATTAGTGTAAATTTGCAGATAGCCTAGGTGGGTAGTATGACACGGCGCACAAAAACAAACCATTTAAAAGGTAATTATAGTTGTATTATAATATAAGATAATATTATATTACCTGTACCTAAGTGAATCCGAAAGTGTGTGTGTGTGACCTTGCTAGTGATGGTTTTTTCACCGGGTGCACCCTAAAACTGACTTCAGACTCAAGGACCAGCAAGTGATCGTAGCTAATGAGGGGGAGAGCAAGAATGTGTTGACATTTATACCACCACTCTGTCTGACTCTGAGTGACATCGCCAAAGTGATCACCAAACTAGACAAGGTGTTGATGGAACTCGAGGTGGTTCAGTTGAACGATATTCAGGGCATCTTTAGCGAAGCTCAACCACAACCCAGCAGGTATGATTTTAGTGCCATATTGGCTGTTAATGACTTAGGGCATGGCCGGGAAATGTGTTGATAATGGGATTTTCCTCTCACAATGATTAATTAAATATTTGGAGGACCGGATGTTGTGCTTGTTCTTAAATTAAGTTAGTTATGTTGATTTGATCATTTTGATCAGAAAGTGCATTTTAAATAACTCTTATATGTATTTTTAAGTTAGCTCCACACAACTTAACTACCAACTCTAGGACAGACTTAAAAAAAGGGCTAATAATTTACCATTTTTAGTAAATGTAAATCAAACTAATATCACAAATACTAACGTAGCAATTTTTTTTATATTGATCAAATAATATTAATATTAGTCCTACAGTCATATTTATTCAGTTAAAACACTATTTTTGAGCAGTTCTCAATAAAATAATATTAATCGACTCAAATCTAATTTCAAAGTTTTGTCAGAACAATCTATGGAGGCAGGATTTGACTGAGAAGGCGAGAGAGGGTTCACTCCCCCTATTCTTCTTCTCATTGGATGATTAATGTAATTTTGCAATCCTCATCAATGTCCAGGCTTGTGGCTTATAGCAGTCAGCTAAAACCCAAATTATGTTTTATGACCATTTAAATTGCTTTAAGAGGATTACATTTATTTTAAATTGTACAAATCACTTGTTGGGGACTTTACCATGAACCATATCATCCAGAATCCCCCACCCCTTTTCCCAAATAGGTTACTGGGTATGGGTACAATCCTGTATGGAAGAGGTTAGTTTATGCAATTCATGCTGTTTCAGTTCACGTGTGAGTTATTTGCCCCACCGCCAGAGTTACGAGGGGAGTGAGACCTCTGACAGCGATGAGCAAACATGCATGATGAGTTATGACTGCATGGATTGAGAAGCCAAGCAGCCTGAACAACAGGAGAAGTTGTGTGACTTTGGAGTGAAATGAACTATTTTTTTTGTAAGCAAGGAGAGGACAATACATGTGCAAAGCAACTTTTATATCAATTAAAGACGGATAACTTTATACTACTAGAATAATTTAAATTCTATGGAAATCAACATTTACCAATTCAATATATTTTTTAAAGTGTGTGAAGTCCAATTTTTTTATTCATAGGGAAGGCCAAACTAATAGATAAAGTCTTCTGAGAGACGAAATAAAGTTTGAGTATGAAATGTTCCAAACCTGTAGATGAGTCAGTTTAGTAAAATGTCTCTATATTCTTCTATCCTTCCACCGCTCTTCCGCCCAGGCCCGCCAGTTGTTCAAACTGGGCCCGATACCAGGAGCAAAGCACGGGCCCCTTTCACTTTGTTCTACTCGACTTCAGTGACCTCATTTGTATAGGTGGGGTGGATTAGTTTAACAAACAAAAAGGGTTTTTGAGGAGCTTTGACCCCAAAGCTAAAGGGGCCAAGGGAGGCTGGGGGAATGTTTGAAAGTAGGAATCTTCCAGAAGATATTTGAGGTGGCTCTTATCTCATTTTTTATTTTTTTAAATTGATACTCTTCTCCTGGCAAATTTTTAAAAATTTGATGTAGGCCTATCCAGAAGATATTTAAAGTGGGCCTCTTCCAGCAAATTATGGAAAATTGGAATCTATTAGATATTACTTGGAATTGTCTTCCCTGGAAATTTTAATGATTGGATGCCTCTAGAAGCTATTTAGAATGGTCTACACTAGGAAATATTTTTGAAAACTGAATTAACTGCCTCATTACTATTTTGAGTTGTCCTTCTTTATGAAAGTTTTGAAAATTGAATGCATCTAGAAACTATTTATAGTTTGATACCACCTTTATTCAGCTTAGGATTCAATATTATCTAAGGGGAGTGAAATAAATCTAGAGAGAGGCATGTTTATTTCAACGGGAGGAGGGGGACACAAATTATTTCTCAAGGAGAGAAAGTCCCTCTTAAAAAAAAGTGTCAGAACACCAGTGCCTGACCAGTGATGAGAGTATCCCAAGCCATGCCTACAATCCGTCCACTTCCAGATTTTTCCAAAAGGACAGCAGTCAAACACCCCAACCGCCGAGAACACCACTAATGGTTCAGAAATGCGCCATCATCCTGCCCTAGCTTCACTACTGTTAAGGCGCCATGCTCAGAAAAAGGTACATCTGAGTCTCACCGGTGATGCCCTAGTGTCTGTGAGGGCTTACACTACTAAGTAGCCAACTGGGACTAAGTCTGACAACACACAACATTCCTGCCAGTAGGCCCACAGCTGCCGAGAAAGAAATCTTACTACCCTCGGGATACTCTACCAAGAGTGGAACTTCTTGTTCACCCAACCTCTTTTTGAAGTGTTTACACCCACTCCTGTGATATTCTCCCAGATTAGCCGTTGGATAGGCAGTGTTAGCTTGCAGCTTGCACGACATCCAGAGATGGACTGTGTCACCCCTCTTTCCTCCACCTGTTATGTCATATCTGCTAAACTTAAATTTGTTTGTTTGAAAAAAAAATCTTTGGGCATTTTTACAAAACTAAACCAATGTACACTAACTTGACAGTGAAACTGTTACAGCTATGATAAAGCCATTAAATTTAAATTGAACTTGATTCACTGACTCTATTCACACGTCAAATTTAATTAAAATATAAAATAATAAACTTTATGAAACTTCCGAACACTTTGAAATGAAGGACAAGATTGTATTAAGCAAACAATACCATTTTGACAAATAACTCTGGAAGAAACCTCAGCTGGTAGACTGGATTTTCACTGTTATTTAGTAAAGATAGGCATTTTATTGCTTGTCCTTCATATTTAAAAAATTAATCCAATCTAATTTTATTTTTTAATCTGGATCTTGGACCTGGGCCCAGTATCATAGTACCAAGAGTCTCGCTCTCCTGGCAGACCTATTTCCACCTTTACTCTAGCTAGTCTATTTTTTTACTCTCGCCTACAAACTCGCTGTAATCTGCATCTAGCCATCTCTTCCTTGGTCTACCTTGCAGGTTTTTCCCTCCAAACCTCAACTCTCATCATTCTTCTGGGGATTATTTCCTTTTCATTTCTCATCACGTGTCCATATCATCTCACCCTTGATTCCTCTACTATCCCAACTCTTGCTTGAACATTTTAATTTTTAATACAATTTATTCTGGTGACAGCTAGAATGCCCCTCAACATTCCTTGTCTCTCTTGTAAATGTCCAGGTTTCTGCTGAGGCCTTATTTTCTTCCTTGTCATCACAATCACTTCACTTTTCACCATGCTAAATTTCATCCCACTTTTTTACGTCTTCATTCAATTGTTGTGTTTCTATATTATCTCTCTTTCCTCACAATACCATTAGTCATGTGCAAACATCATTCCTTTCATCTTATCCTCACCTGGTTTCCTTGCCATTCGTTCAAGACCATTTTTATTAAGAAGAGTAGGGGTGAGAGGCCACTCCCCTGATACACTAAATTTTTAAGTCGAAACCACTTTGTCCACCCTTTCACTCTCTTTATACAACTTACGTTATCATACATACTCTTTATTAAGGGTGGCAATGATATATTAATATAAGAAATATATTGGTCAATTTATCAATATATTTCATGCATAAGACTACAATTTAAAGCTTGGGAATCAATATAAATTGATTTTTTTTTCTCAATCTTATTATCTGAGTCTATATTGTGGTAAACACCCTGCCACAGTCTATTAAAAGAGAAAAAAAAAAATATATATATAATATTGTGATAAAACTCAAATAGGCAGATCATGGATAAAATAAATATAGTAATGAAAATAAACAAAATAATTTTGGGCGCCAGACTTAATAAAGTCAATGCCAGGTCTCCACCGTGGTTCGGATTCCACGTTAAACTGTAGGTCCTTCATTTCATCTCACAATCACCCTACCATTACACATTAGCGTAAGTGCGTATAACCCGAACGGGTAGTAAGACGCGGTGCTAATAATAATAAAGTCAAATATAAATTTAGATAAACACAAAACTATTATGACTACGAGACCACTGGGTAGTTCCATAAATATTGGTCTTGCCTCTGGAAACCTCTTTGGAATACTGGGAGCTCATGTTCAGACAAAGTCAACAGTCAACACCATTTTATAACATTATTACCTAGCATCTAGAGTTTCCTAAATGATGATGATAGTCACAAACAATAGTATCAACAATACAACAACAACCAATAAACTATGTATTATCAGGTCAGCAACGAATAAAATAATACTACAAAAAATATGGTATGCAATTGTAAATGTTTGTATTTTTTGTTTCCTTTTGAAAATTAAAATATCCTCCCTAAGAGTACTCCTTGAATATAACAATAAATTTTACATGTTTCAGAAAATAAAGTTTTTATTGCCTCTTGGCCAGTTTGGTCACAAATAATTTTTTGCAAAGTCTTCTTAAACATTTGAGATTGAAGAAATAATAATAATAATAATATAAAAGTATTAATTTTGTTAAAACTAATATTTATGAAGAGAAATAATGTTTTATGCTTAAATACCACGAAGAGAGATATAAAAGTCATCTTGGAGACATATGATTTGCCGAAAAAGTGACAAGAACATATACCTGGATATTAATTTCATGATATCTCAGAATCTTAGTTGAAATATGCCAAACCAAATTGTCCAGGCCGGAAACCGAACCTGGGGCTTTTCATCATGGTATTTTACACTCGTTGATAGGTAAATATTACCACTGTTTCCCTTCACCAGAAAACCTGGCGCTTCTCGCTTTACAGGTCACGAGTTCTGGCACATTCAAAAAACGTTCTAAATCGCCATAAACAAAACCTTGCCTTGAAGGTAAGAAAATTAAAAGTTTGTGAAACCAAAACGCATTAATTAAACAATAGAAAATAAAATGTATCTAAGTATTTCAATTTAAAACAAGCAGTGAAAACATCTAGTGTTCCTTTTCCGAAACTCTTCCAAAACTTAGTTCAATGTGAGTTGGACGATAGCCATTTTGTCACTTTCATAAATCTGTGTGTGTGCATTAGCTACATAATGTGAAAAAAGCCTGTCTCAAAAAAAAGTATTCTTTAAATTCTATAACAACAAAACACACGTGTTTGTTCACAATGCTAAATGGTCCTTGAAATTATAATACTATAAATATTGTCTTTAAAAGAACAATTCTTTGTTACAATGTTTCCTATTTTTATTGAACTTACCTGCTATTTTCAACACCTAAATGAAATACTAAAAATTGAAAAGCAGCAAAGAATAAATATTACAGAACAGCTGCTGTACTTAATACTGCTGTTCCAGTTCACCCTGACCAATGGCATTCTATGTATCAGAAATAATCGATATATTGATATTTGATTGTTACATCATAGTGTTTGGTATATACTTTACAATAAGGCAAATGATTAATATACTATGTAAAATTACCATCCCTAAACTCTACTCTCATCACCACTCCTCTTTATACTTCAGCCTCTTACAGACTTTCTTACTATCAACATTGTTGTATGGCATGTCTCTTTCACATACATGAATGGCATCACCAGGTCTTTCCCATATTCATATCTCTTCTCCATCAGTTGGTGACCTGGCAGTCTAGAGGTATGGTTAGGGGTCTGCGAGCTTGGGTTTTTTCATTCGAGTCTAGTATTTATAAAAGCTCCAGAGTTCGAGTCGAGTTTGAATATTGCATATTCATAATTTTAAAATGTTAGAAAGTATATTAAAACATCTGTTCTTGAAAGATGAATGACACTAATTTTTATAGATAATAAATATTATTTAAAAAAAAAAGTAAATAATGAAAATACCTGTTTTTAAATTAGAAAAATTTCTTATAAAACACAATTTAAAAATAAGAACCCTCAAATAAAAATCTAATAAAAAAGTAATTAAAATGGTTTCAACACTTGTGTTTTAAGGACATTAATATTACACTAACAATTATAATAAAAGTTAATAAAATGAATAATTGCATGATGGCTTGGAAATGTATGACACAACAGTGTAGAAACACTGTACCATGATGTAAAGTAAGTGATAGTGAAGGAAGCCAACTTGAAAGGATATTTAGGTTAGGCCTAGATAGGAACAAACACATTTCTCTCTTCATGTCTTCTTAAAACTTTTCCACTGCTTCAAAACTTCTACAGTTGCACATTAGTTTAGATTTTAGGGAATATTACATTTTCATATGTCTCTTGATATGAAAAATAAATATTTCTGAAAATTCAAAACTTTGTGCAACTATGGAAGTGTAGAAAGAAAATAGAGAAGTGTGTGTTTATATCTAGGCCTAACCTAACTATCCTTTCAGGTTGGCTTCTTTACTATCACTTTACATTATTGTAGTGTGTTTCTACACTATTTTGATAGAAAGTTAATAAAATTGACATTTTAATAAGCTAATATTTCCCTAAAATAAGCTTCAACTTAATTTACCATATAAGAAAATGTAATAATCATAAAAAATTAGAAATTTGAAGTGTTTCATATTTTGTTTATTATTCCTTGGCGTAATCGTACATGGTCACATCTGCTGTTCCATTTCCATTCCTCTATGAGCAGTTGCACATGCATGTTGTACAGGCTCTCGTTAAACATTATTTTATTGAGAAATTTACTTCAATTCCATTTTTAATGCTTATAAAATTTGATGCTGATATTTTGACATTAAAAAATATTATGACTAACATAATATTTCTATCAAACATTATGAAATAGTAAATGCTTTTTTAATTTAAATGTGGTAAGTCTGGTAAAATATGTATTGCAATAAATAAGATCAACATTGATTTTAAACAGGTTAACTAACTTAATTCTATAACTAAATAGTAACTAAACTAGAGCTAGTTTTGTAGCTAAACGTATTATTTAATACGAGTTTTAAATATCTTAGGTTTGAAAACATTTAATATAATAATATATTCTTGATATTACATTTTTAATTTAACATAAATTATTATTTTAGTAAAGGGACCAGGTAAGAATAGTAAAAAGAATCATTCATTTAGTAATGTTCTTAGCTATTTTTATTTTCATGACAATACAAGTAAACAACTTCAATCAAGTATAATTCAAAATGGACAAAAGTATTGAATAAATTTACCGGGTGAAAGTGGCTTTAATGTTCTATTACTCTATTAATGTGAAAATTGAAATTAATTTTTAACAATTTGTTAAGTAACCGAATGATCTATAAGTGGAAATGCTGATATTATCTCATTTAAATAAACTATGCTTACTATTGCATTTAAAAAATAGGTTATTAAGCACATCAAGTGGAAGCTCGAAAATGATGAGCCTACAAAACTTTCGATCTCAATTTCGAGCTTGAGCATCGAGCTCGGCTCAGAACACGAGTACTCACAGAGCCCTAGGTAATGTGTTGACTTCTGTAATGGGGGTCCGAGGTTCAATCCTTGGTCTCGGCACAGATTTATCTGATTGCCAAACACTTCCTTCACCTCTGACAAGATGCGTATTAGTCATAACTTGAGAATGTGTGAAATGCCAATCCTCCAACGTGGTTCAGATTCCACGTTAAACTGTAGGTCTTCCATTTCATCTCACAATTACCCTACCATTACACATTAGCGTAAGTTCGTTTAGCCTGAACAGGTAGTAAGATGTGGTGATGATGATAATAATGATAATGATGTCATAACCATAGTTGTAGTAGTAGTAGCAGCAGCAATAATAATAATAATAATAAATTATCCTTTAGTTGTCTGATCACCAATTTTTTTAATCGCCATGTGTTAAAACATTATGGGTTTTTATTTAGATATTTCATGTGGATGATACATTATTATATTGGCTGATATTTTCCCCGTGATCAAGCACCAATTATAAAGATATCGGGATTTACGACAATGACACATACAAGCATTAATATGCACTTGCTTGCGATTATTTGATCTGATTATTTCTGATATTCAATCTAATTAAATAAACACGACTATCAATGTTGCACACGATTTATTTAAATGAGTACACTGTCGATACTGAATACATGAAATTAAATTGTACAATTTCTGTTAATTTACAGACTGTTATACTACATGTTCCGTGTTTTGAGTATCGTGTAATGTTATATTCTCTGACTTTCTATGTATTGGCACTGTGTGGATTCATATGCACAAGTGGCTTATATATGACATACCCCTTGCCTCTTGGACCTATTGTTGTGAACGTTGGCTTCCTATTGGTTAGAAGGAGCTAGTGTGTCATATAATCCTTTTAATATAACAGAGTTGATCTTTTAGGAAAAAAAAAAGTTTTAAAATGTAGAGTATTGAAATTATATCTAAAAACGCATGATTCTCCATGAAGTACTAAAAGGAAAATTTACATACAGTAATTTAGTAAAAATACACTTCATCCATTACTTTTTTAATATATGAGGTCTCAAAACAGTATCATTACAGTGTGATCAGGATATGCACATATATGATAATTACTTTAATGAGCTAGGGATGATGAAGCATTTTAGAGGTAATCTATCAGCATTTACGTGGAAGGAGAGTGGGAAACCATAAAGAAAAACCACCCTCAGTAGACTCAACCTGGATTTGAACCTCAATCTCTATGTTATCAATAGAATTGCAATTATTAAAATTATCAATGAAATCTTTTATTGGAACTCATGCTGCTCCCACCTCCATCTTTTCTTTTTACTTTTTCTCATCCTCCTTTCCAAAATCTTTTCATACAGTTTTGCACATTGACATATTCCCTTTCTTAAATATTGGTAGTTTGATACCTTTTGTCCATTCCTTTGGTACTTAGTTCTTCTTCTACACTGCCCTTAATACTTTATATCACCAGTGTACTCCCATTTCTCCTGTTATTTTCACTGTAAGTTCATCCACTTCTGGTACCTTTCACTTCAACTTTTTCAATCTCCTCACTTGTCCGGATTCAACAATCTCTTAAAATAGGTTTTTCAAAAACTGTGACTTTCCTTTTTTACCTTTTTCCTTTGCCTCACTTGACTGTACAGTACTCTCTTGATCCCTCCAAATCCATCTGCGGCACTTTTATCCGTTCTTCCATCTATGCTTTACTCTTGCCTCATTATCCTTTTTGTATTTTTTCTTCTCTGTATTTATGTGCTGTTCTTTAACCTTAAAATTCCACCATAGTGTTTTCTTCCATCTCCTATTTGTGCTAGTTCTTCCGCATACCTCCTCTGCCAATTCTACTATAAACTCTTTTAAACTCTTGAAATTCCCTCACAAGTCCCTGTATTTCATCCTTTGGCAATGTCCCTCTAACTCTTGTTTGAATTCCACTTTTTCCTCTTCCTTACTTAGCTTACATACTCTTTATTTTCTTTTTTTGGTTCACTGTTTGGCGTCTCCCCTGTCATCCTTTTATGTCCTCTTCCAGCAAGTTATGATCCCCATTCAGAGCCACACTTGCTACAATCTTTATAAGTGCTAAGCACCTCTTCACTTCCCATTCTAAGAGGAAATAATCTATCAGTGACTTTTGTACACCATACCAACTGTACCAAGTTGTCCTGTGTGTGTCTATGCTCTTATTATTCCAGTATTTTCCCAACCTTCAATCAATTTTTTGCACAGCTCTAGAAATATTTTCCCTTCGTCATTTATTTCTTCCCACCCTTCACTTCTTAGCAATTCTTTAAATTCTCTTATTCCTCTTCCAACTTTAGTAGGGGTGTGCGAAGTCCACTTTTTTGGTTCGAATCGAAGTCGAGTCGAATATGTGAAATATTCTCGAAGCCGAATCGAAGTTCGAATATTTTTCTATTTTATTTTGAGTAAAACTATTAATATATTGTTATTAAATATAGGTATTTATCTAGCATCAAACTGAATATTATAGGCTATTTATTGTTTCTAGCACTAATATTTGTAGCTTATTGCCAACTTGATAATGTTAATCACTTTCCCTCTATGCAAAAAAAAAAAACAAAAAAAAAAAAAAACCTTTTTATTTTATACTTAGCAGGTAGGTAAAAAATATATTTCTTTGAGTCTGGTTTTATTATGCTTTATTGAAGTCTTACTTATTCTTTTTAAGATTGCTATGGAGGAAGGTAAGCTCTTGTACATGTTCAGGGAGTAAACACTCTCGTCGGGCTATAACAACATTTCCTGCTGATGAGAATAGTCTCTCACTACTGACTTGAGTAGCAGGAATACCAAGATATTTAAGCGCAACCTTAGCGACATTTGGGAATTTACTACACCCTTCTTGCTTCCACCAATGGTAAGGGTTTGTGGATCTATTCACCCTAGGCCACAGACAAGGAAATAACAGATACACAGCCTTACGGGAGATTTGTTGCGCTCCTCGAGTCAGGTAGAACTTAAAATATCCAGTGATAACAGCGCTTCCAAGTGAGAATTCTTTGAAACAACTCAATTTCAAAAATTTTCTGATGAGAGACAAACCGATAGAGTGAGAGCTAAAAGTTGCTGTCTTGTCTCTCCTAGTACAATAGATCAGGTAGAGGCAATCCCTTACCCCAACTCACCCCCCTTTCATTGAACAAAACTTTGCAAACAATGGGGAGGGTTGGAACCAAATATACAATACCAGTGCTTCTACAGTGTTGACATGAGTCTTGGAAATGCACTTGTAAATGAATTATTAAATATTTTGTGACCAGCTTCTGCAGTCACAATTCTTTAGGATTCACTTTTTCGTTAGACTAGACTTCAAATAACTGGGATATGTGTTCGAATCCCGATCGGTTGTACTGAGAGTGTTTTTTCCTAATATGCTTATAATTCTCCTTCAACGCAAATACGGGCACATTTCCCAAACATTTTACCTTCCTCATTCCTTATTCATTGGATTAAATACGCGGATAGCTGTAATGGGAAGTATGACACGTGTACACAAAATATGTCAGTAATTAAAATTAAATACTTATGTTGTAAAGGTTGCATTTATTTTTTACATTTAGTTGTCAAATCAATACAAATTATACAAGGATATGCTACTAATTTTTTTTAAAGTTAAATACATAGAAAATATAATAAAAAGAGTTTCCTAGGTATATATTGGGTATCGGTAATACCGTCTTATTTTAAACACTGGAAAGATTATATTCAACATTATTTTATACAGATGTGCAATGAGAGTTAACAAATCGGTTTTAAATCAGTTTATAGTAAAATCAAGACTGAAAATGAAGCTTATTTTCTTAAACGCTCTTTTAGGATCACCCAACAAAACGATCATAATGTTTTGTCCAATTATTACACTCTTCCAACACCTTCTCGTGTCTGTATGGAGAATTAAATATCTCTTAATTTTATTAAAGGGGAATAGAAATAAATTTTTTTTACTCTGAAAACTTTTTCAATACAAGATTATTTTACTATAAAAGAACAATATTTTCATACATTTAACAATCGCAGATTTTCTTAAAAATAACTATTTACATCAAAATAAAATATAGTTTAGTAAAGTGAGTAAAATTGTTGACAGTACAAGTATATATAAGAATACTCTTAACTATACCCAAATATTGTTTTAATCACAGCCATAGTTACAAAGGGTTTTGTGTAAAAATTATCTATTAAGATGTAAAATAAAGTTCTGTTTATATAGTTTGGACAGGCTCGAGACTAAAATTATGATCACTAGCATTAAAAAATCAATACAATAATAATAATAATAAAAATGCAAAAATATGATTTAACAGAAATTTGATTAAAATATGTGTCAAATAAATTTGGACATTGATATATTTCATAATATTCTGGTCACTTTGATTTCATATTGTACTAGATCAATCTTTGACATACAATCCTGAACCAACCATGGCAATCACAAACTAGTTATATCAATTAATAGATACGAAATCTAAGAAAGAAAATATTACTTAATCTATTAACTGAGTTTTCAAACGAGCGCAATCACAGGGTGGCCGTTGTGCCCCATTGACAAAGCAAACTTTACCTAAGCAAGATCATAGAAAAATGTTAGAAAAATTAGCATCACATTTCACCAAAGAACATAAATTAAATAATATACTCGGTTACAGAAACATATTAAATATGAAGCATCATGATTTTACAAAGATAATCGTGACCACCAAGTTATGCCGCCTGAATTGGTTTATTTTAATAGTTATGCCGCTCATAGATATGCGATAACTGCTATGTATTTGTAAATCTAATGTATCCACTTTAAAATAGTATTTAGTTTGCGTATTCATTTACTTTTAGTACTTTATACTATTTCCTCTGCCTTTACAAAGTTAGTGTTCCACCATATCAAGTTTTTGGTGTTTAGGGAACTTTAAGGACCCCTTCCATTTCCCAGCAGTAAATTTTAGAAATTACAAACTTCCCAACTTGCATGGTTATGTTGGGTGGTCTTTTTGCCAACTTGGCAAATTTAATTTTTCTTTTATGCATAAAAGTATATTCTTTTGGGAAGGTGGCAGTTTACTCTCATTTCCAAACATCACTCTCTCCCTCCCCCTTCTTAGCTCCCACAATTCCAATTTGAGTTTTTAAGACGTATTTGATTATCTTATAAGCTATTTCAATCTGACCACATCAAAAAGAGTGTTCTATATTGGTTGTATACATTTTAAGCGCTTCCATTTCCTGGGCTTCAAGTTTGCCGCTTTATTTGGCTATCCGGGAAGGTCTATTGAATTACATGGCGATATTTAAAGTGTCTACCTCCACAAGAATTGTATTTATATATCTTTGGAAACATTTTCAGGGGAAATCCCTCCCTATTTTCCCCTCCTTCATTTTGAAATTTAAGAATCCAGTCTTTGATACTTTTTGAGTTGATCCTTATATCCGCCTGACTAATGTTAATTAGTTAATTAGTTAACCCCCATATCACCACCCTTCTTAGAAATAAATAATATTTGAAATGTGTTTGTGGTTATTTGAAATTATACCTCTACACTTCTAACAAATTTTAATTTTCTACCTCCTACTTGTGATGGGGTATCACGCGCCACCCTCCCCCTCCTTACCTATTTCCTGTAGACTAATTTTGAAATTTAAAATGCTCAGCCATTGTAGTTAATTTGATTGGTCCCTGTATTTGCTGGACGAATTCCAATTTTATATCACACAGAGAAATAATTTATCAACTGGCTTTGAAAATTTTATCCTCCTGCGTCTCATTTCTTTAACTACCACAAAATCTCAAATTTAAGATTTATTTGGTTATTTAAAGCCGTACTTCTACAAGCATGTCAAATTTAGTTTATCTACCATATTTAATATTTCTTTTAAACTCCCCTTTATTTCCTGGACTACCAATTTTAAACTTTTAAATGTTCGGACTTTTATAGTTATTTGAAGTGGTATCTTTGGCTAAATGCAGAATTTTAATTTTATAACACACTGAGAAGAAGTTGTTTATAGTAGTTTTGTAAGTTTTTAACCACTCAACCCACTTTTTACAACCCACTCTGACAAATTTTAAATTCCACTACTCATTTGGTTACCTGAAGTTTTATTTCTAATTGTCTATCAAATTTTAATCTCTAACCTCATCTCAAAAGTTATTTCTGGCTGTAACTAGCCCCTCCCCCCAATTCCCATTGTCTAAGTTAAAAATTAAAAATTTTCAATTTTTTATATTTATTTAGAGTAGTCTCCATACCTATGAATTTGAGTTATCGACCACACAAAGAAGTAGCTGAATGTATAAGTTATGAAAATGTTGAGCACGTCGTCTTCGCCTACCATTTCTTCAACTACCGCTTAGAAATTTCAAATAACATTAAGATTTATTTGGTTACTTGTGAAAGCTCCTTCTTCCTACTTGCCAAATTTAAATATTCTATCACATTTAAAAGTTGTTTTTATTTATATAACCCACGCCCCCTTCCCCATATTTCCCAAAATCCCATTAAAAATTAAAAATGTATATACTGAGTTGTTTAGCAAGGTTCCTTTACTTTACTTCCAAATTTCACTCTTCTACCTCACTGGAAATTAGTTGTTTCTATTAGTTTTGTACATTTTAAAACTCATTTTTCTACCCTTAATCTAGATTTTTAAGATGTGTTTGGTTAGAGTTGTCCTCCTAACCGACTGTCAAACTTAAATTTTCTAGCACACATTAAAGATTTTTAGTCTGTTTATATCCCCTACCCTATTTCCCAGGGTCCTACATATTAAATAAAAATGTTCATAATTTATAATTATTTGGAGTGATCCCATTGGTTATTTGCATAATTTCAATCTTTTACCACCCTGAAAAGTAGTTATTCATATTAGTTTTGGTAGTCTTGACACCCCACCCGCTTTTCTCCAACGCACCTCAGGACCCATCATGTGGATGCCGTACATAAATTAATTTCATATTAGTACTCTGCCACCTGATAAACCTCTATATATAACATTTCATGATTGGAGTATATGGTATTTACCACCCCTTTTGCCCCTTTATACCAATTTAGGCGATGAAATTTGAAAAACCCTAAAGTTGTTCTCACCCAATTCTATAAAGAGACGTTCATTTTAAATTTCAAGGCCACCATTTAAAAAGATGTGTGGTCAGTGAATTTTGAAAATTTCAACGCCCCTTTTACATCCCTTACTGGGTGAATTTCACCAAATCCGGTCCTATCTCTGGTCTAGGGCCGAAAAGGAACCTTTACTAAAAAATTTAAGTTTACATGTTTGAAACCATTAAGCTCTTCGAACAAAACCACATACTCCCCCACCTCATTTATTGTCTCTACAGGAAAAATTGGCCTTGTAGTTTGGAAATCTAAACAAAATGTCTCATCCCCGCATATCCACGCTCATTTTGATATTATTATATCAATATTTAGTTATTATAAGAGAGAAAACATAATAAATCCTCAAATTTGTTTCTTTAAGGTCCTCGCACACCAGCATAGTATCGTATACGTACGGTGCGTGGTTTTCCATTCCGCTTTGAAAGCGGAAAGACACGTAGCCTGCGATACTGTTATGGCAGCCATTGCCTACCCCCCCCTACACCCTTTCAAACACTCCTCTCACACATCACTAAGTTTTTTTCAGCCATTGAAGAATCATTTCGACAGGTGCCCAAATAATTTCAAATATCTGCTAAGGCTGAAATATTTAACTTGGTCTCTCGGTATGAGATAAAAGTATTATAATGCGAGTCCAGCTATTACCCTGGACATTTTCTTTTTTACCTTCAACAAGCATTGCAACCCCATACATCCAACGATCAGCTACCCATGATACTTCTACCACATCAAAATGTTCCTTAGTCACTCCCTCAACAATCAATGTATCATCTTGCTTCCCATAATCAACTTTATATGTCTCATCAAACAGCTCTTGATGTTCCTCAACAGCCACAGCCCTACGTGAGGGGGATTTGGGAAAAACCTAATGAAAAAAATCCTTTCGTAATTTATGGACAGCCCCTTGTTGGTTTTATAAAAATATATTTCAAGTAAAGATTTTCTAAAATTATAATATTACTACAACCTTACCATAGTGAGTTATTTCGTGTCTCAAATACTTGCAGAGATAATATTGAAATTTCTGCTTATGTAAAGTTGCCTTAAAATTATTATCATGAGATGATTAGAAGGGCCATTTAGTTTAAAATGATAAACAATGGTCAGATACGACATTTAATATAAATCGTTAGAGCAGATTTCAAGAACTTGTTTTATCTCTTCTTTTTTTTACCTTTAGTAAGCTACCCTCAATTTAGGGTAGGATAGGTAACTCTTAAAACTCCTTGGGGGAACCCTATAAAAACCCTAGATACTAAGTTTTATTTAGCCTGACCAGTAAAATTGTTTCGGCTCTAGGCCTAGATATAGACACACAGGTAGACAGCATAGCAAAAAGCACTTATCAATCAGTTTTGGGAGGTTGACATTTATCAACATTTTGAGCTAGATTTTTTTACGATCTCAATACTTCCTTCTTCAAGTGGTCTAGAGAAAGTAAAAAGTGTCTATTTACGTAATATGAGCACAAATCACTTTACATTTTAGTAGTGAAAACATATTTCTATACATTCTTAAAACTACTTTCAATGGCACTATGGAGTAAAATAATCACAATTTAAGAAGGAAAAAGTAGTTGATATTACATTGGCCACTTATGTAAGTTTTCGAGTTCATATTGTCATCATGTCCCATTATTTGAATACCGTATTTATTTTTAACTTACCAACTATAGTTATATAGTCTTATGAAGAATGTTTGGCTAGATACAGTAAATATTTGAGCTTTTAGAGACTAACAACTAAAGTGTTTTATTTAAACATACTCCTATCTAAACCTAATATTCAAAAGTCAAAAGTTTTTAACCTAAAGTTTAAGCCAAAAAGCTGGTTTTGTTTGCAACACAATCACAATTAATACAAATTATAAAGTCTTAAATTATTTCAACGTTTCGAAATGGAACACGCTACAAATCTTACTTTAGATACAATTGTCTAGATTCATAGAAATATGTGAAAAACACAGTTAAGCTATTAAATTTAATTGGGCTCAAAATCAGCTTAGTCACAAGTACTCAACTCTCCCAAATTCACTCAACGAGATGCAATTATTGGTGTAATACGTTCTTCATTTTTTGCGTCGGTTTCCCTAAACAATGAATGTTCACCTTTGCAGTCCACTGCAAGTGTTTGTGGATTCTAACTTTAAGAAGGTGGCTTAGTGCAAATAGCTTGTGTTTTTTGCATTGTTTAAGCCAGTGAGGGTATATTAGCCTCATTTTCCTCAATGCCTTTCCTAACATTATATGAACAATACCTTCTTGGTGCTGCACATCAGGAAATAGCTCAACAAAGGTTTCTAGGACAAGATCCGTGATGTGTGTGAACAGATAAATCTGTGCCGGGACCGAGGATCGAACCCCGGCCGCCAGCACAGAAGTCTGACACCTTACCCCTAGACCGCCAGGTCACCCATAATCATGGTAACTGTAAAACGAAATTAAAAAATCATGAAGACAGAATAATATTAAAGAGTTACAATAAATGAGAATTACTGCTGTCCAATAATAAATTCATGAAAGGAACAAGAATCATCAAACAAACTTACAAAAATCATTGTGAAGGACACTAAGTGTTGGTACGACAGCGAGATGTTGAATGATTTAGGAGTAGTTCGAGAAGTTACATTTTGATTTGCTATTTTATTTTATTACATCAATTAACTTAACAAATTGTATCAATTAATTCTTTCTATATATATTTGAGCAATATATCTTAAGTCTTAAATTCTAAATCAAATCCACTCCTTACTTTCAACTCGCTTAGAATGTTTTCTAAAATGGTATTGGTTTAATCTGTTTAGAAGTAGTCCTCAATCGCTAAAATGTAATGTATTAGATTCGGTTTAGTTTTGACAAAGTTTTGATATAGTTGGTTTTGGATTAGTATGTAAGCTTATATTAACGTTTGGAGAACTTAAAATTTTTCAAAGCTTATGATTCTAATTCTTTTTTCAAATGATTGTTTAAGTCATTTTATTTATATTCAAACTTTCAACCTTATCTTCACAGGATATATCATCACTATTTGTATGTACTGGCACTAGAATGTACTATAAATATAAACAAAAGTAACTTTTAATGAACACATTTTTAGAAAATTATGTTTAATACAGTTTATAGAAAAATTACGAAAACTATGGTTTCTAAACATATATGTATGGTTTTAAAACCATCAATATCTTTATTTTCAATTAAAAATGTGTTTTAATAAAGATGTGCTCAAAAATCATCCCAGTTCAGGATACTCAAAGTTGGGCACTAAATGGGAGAGCACTTAGACCCACGCACCCGTTTAGAAATCCCGGATATTTTAAAACAGTTTTCTACAAAATCCTGGCAAACATTATAAGAAGGTTTCTCTGATTGGCTAGAAGGCTTGAATTTAGAATTTAAAGTTAAAAAAAGAAAGAACCTTTACGTGTAAATGTGTACTTCTAAGATTAAAGCAAATAGTTTGACACCTCTATATAGCCTTCCTCTATCAAAAATAAAGTCATATTTTTATAGGGTCACAAATTGTGGAATTGTTTTACGCGATTATATATGATGACTCCCAATTTTTTTTTTTAAACTTTAGAGTTAAAATCTAAACCGTTTAACTGGTCAGAACTATCTCCCTCATTTTGATGAAAACAATATTTCAAAATATCTAACTACTTCTTAAATAAATTGGTATTTCTAAACGTCTGCAATTCTTCTCAATGCTCCTTAATAAATAATTGCAGTTGACAGCCAGTCCCTTAGTTTAAAAAAAGGTCCATCGTGTTTCAAGTTTTCTTTATAATGTGCAGTCAGAGTAAACTTATTTGTGTGGCAGGATTAGGGCACTTTATGACGAGGGGCTGGGAGTTAGAGATGGGGGCGGGGGGAGGGTGCTACCTGAAGCTTGCTAGGTGACCGCCAGCCGACAGGACCTCATATTTTGTATCTGCCTTTTAGTACTTTCGAGTTTAAAGTGAGTCGTTTCAAAAATGCTCACTTGATTGCGCTGTAGTCACTGGGGATCGCACCTAGCGATCCCAACGTTGAGGGAGTAAAGCCTCGAAAAGGAGTGCAACATTTTTAACCTAGGGGCTGTGTATCTGTTATTTCCTTGTCTGTGCCCTAGGCTCAGATAAATACTTTTCAACTTCTTCAGAAATATTCATCTCTTTTCTCTCGTTTGGTAGAGAATCGAAGAATGACCACAGTCCAGAGTTTGAAGTTGATGGTTCTGGCTCATCAGCTGTTGAATCCATTTCTTCAAAATCACGATATAGTTCGTTTCTTAAAGCAGTTGACAAATTTGCTGAAGCAACAATATTATTGATAACTACACCTTTGAATCTTGGGTCCGTTAACATAGATAAGCGAAATATTTCATCCTCTTCATGCAACGGAAATCTAGACTTAAGTGTCTTTAAAAGGCTTCTCGCAAATGTTATACCTTCTTCTTGCCTTTGTATGCGAGAGTTTAAATGGGAACTCAGACAGTGTAGGATGGGTATGACCATCGAAGAGGTTGGATATGAATCGCCACTTATTTCCTTTGTGGCTTGAGCAAGTGGCTCAAGAACTTCCAACACATCCTTTGCTTGAGCCCAATCTGCATTTGTCAGCGGTTCAATATTGTGTTCAGACTGTGCTAGTTCAGCAGTGATGGGGCCCTTCATTTCAACAAGCCGCTGAAGCATGCAATACTCACTACTCCAGCGAGTCTCCACATACTGAATAAGCTCCAGCTGGGGTACCTGCATTCTCTCTTGCAGACTATGAAGGCGTTCCCGTGCTTGAGAGCTACGCCTGTAATGACCCACAATGTTTTTTGCCTTTTGTAACAGCTTCTTGACACCAGGACACTCAGATTTGGAATCGTCAACAGCTAACTGTAGAGAATGTGCAAAGCAAGGACGGGCTTTGTCACCAAATAGTGTTTTGGCAGCAGAGCGGAAATTGGGTGCATTATCGGTAATGTAGTAAATTGGGATTGTCATGTCCTCCAGTGAAATGCCCCAATTAACAACACATTGCTCAAGTCTAGATTTTATGTTGGCTTTATAATGACTTTCATTCATTGGAATGATTTCCATAGTGAATGTCTTGTAGTCATATTTGTCATTCAGGTAATGACAAGTTAGACTGACATAGCTGTCTGTGGCACGAGATGTCCAGCCATCAGATGTGAGGGTTAGTGCCTGTACAAATGGGAGATCTTGAAGAAACTCTGTTTTGAGACGATCCCGAGTCTCTTGGTAGAGAGCACTGATACATAATTCCGAGAGAACGTAGTTCGTGCAGGAATCTTGTAGTTGAGAGCAAAATGTTTAACCAATTCAACAAAGCTGTATGGTAAAAGTCCTTTTACAAGCATATTTGTAATCTTGTTAGTGGTGGTTTGAGCATACGGGTGTGATGAGACCATCTTTTCTCTACTAAGCATAGTCTGGATGTTTTGTTGTACTGTCCTATCTTTTCTAGGAGCAGGTGCGGGCAGATCCTTCTTGTTGTTTTCATCTAAAAATTCTTTGTATTTGCCTGGGTGTTTTTGGAGGTGGTTAAGAAGTGTCTTGGTTGTGCCTGCCAAAAAAAAAAAAAAATTAATTTAAGGGGGAAAAGGAGATTTAAAATTTAATATTGTGGAAAGTAAATGGAAATCTAGCAGGAATTTAGTAAATGTGATAGGCCTATTACATTGCCTAAAGTCTTGCCATATTCCCATTAAAGCATGGGATAAAATAGGCCTAACTTTATTTTTAGTAGGCCCCTACTGCTTCATGGCACGTTAGGTTATAATATGCATTTGTACTAATTGCGCTAATGTGTTAGAGATGAGTAAAGTTGAATTTAGATTAAATATAGCGGACCTGTAGGGCTACTGTGTGAGAGGAACCATTTAGAAAAATACCACCCTCAGTACACCAAACCAGGATTCTATCCCCTATTTTAGAGTCACCATTTTTGTCTAAGGTAAGTGTGATAACTTAAATAAAAAGTCTAAAACCTCTATCGTACCCCAATCGACTTGGCTTATAATAGGCCTAGACCCAGTGGCGGATCCATCTACTATCTCACGAACCAGATATCTTATTAATTTTTATTGTTGTTCTGTGAGAGTTCCCGTAACCCCCTCATGAAATTCGAGAGGATCCACACCTTTCTTCTCAAAATTTCGTGCCCCCCCTCACGAAAATTTGCCCATGAGCATAAGCGGATTTAAGGGAAGCACATGCCCTCCACAATGGACAATAACATACACTAGGCCTCAAGGGCGCCGATATGATAATTACAGGAAACATTATTTAAAAGTAAAATATATTAGGAAAATAAGCCACTTACAAAAATTGTTGCACATAATTTATAGGCCTAATACAAAACTTAGGCTGGTCTACAAATTTTCAATCAAATACAGTAATACAGAAAACGGCCAACTAACCTGATGGAGTCTTGAAGTTCTTTCGGCATGTTCGACATTCAGCCGACTTTTTATCAATATTTTTACTAAAAAAATTCCACACAGTACTTCTTTGCTGATTAGTATTTGCACAATCACCACTGGTTTCACCCTGCATACTGTTAAATTAATTGTTCACACACGAGGTACGACTCAATCAAATAGACGCTCAAAAAACACGTGATCTACGTTCTAGAAAATAATATATCCTTTTATTTTTTAAAGAAAATATATAATATTTTAAGTTATTAACAGCAATTATCATCTATAGTGATGACGTTAAGTTTTTTTAGTATAATTATTAGGCACGTAGTGTTCCTTACTCACGCATGCGCTCGGCTATCGCTCATCTCTGGCTATATCCATATACTCGAGCCACGCACGCGCTCAACTATCGCTCAACTCTGCCGATATCCATATACTCGCACAGACAGGAGTTTTGGTCATGTAGTAATTAAACAACTAAAATGTCTGCTTGCGCATATGAATTCAAAATTATTACAAAATATTTTTAATAACTAAGAAACACTTTAAAAGTTTAAACTGGCCGAAAATTTTAAAAATATTACTTTTATTATTTATTTTATCTACACTTTCAGTTGGTACTAATGAATGTTTATCAATACGGTATGATCATAATGTAATGGCCGTCTTGAAAATCACAACGTTAAGGAATTTTATCAGTTGCCCATAATAATAAAAATATTTTTTAATTCTTAAGGTACCGTACTTTGGTTTAACTCTTGTTGAAACCAGACTGTAAGGAAATCATTATCAAGGCTTCGAATGGACCGAAGCTTCGAACGGCAGCCGAAGCCAAACATAGGTTCGAATCGAATACGAAGTACCCTGAGATTCGATTCGGCTTCGAATTTTTCGAAGCTTCGCACACCCCTAAACTTTAGCATTAAAGTCTCCTACCACCACTTCCTTCCCCAAGTGCCTTTATAATTCTTCCTCTAATTTTTCCGTCTTCTCCAAAGTGCATCTAACTTGCGGTGTTTATACCTGAAGTAATTAAATTTGTTTCCCAAGTTCATAATTATAGTTTTTATCATTCAATCACTGATCCACTCCACTCCACTTTTCATCCTATCCTTACTACAAACCTTATACCATTCCATTTCTACTCTCTTAATTGTTTCCAATGCACTGCATGCATGTATATAATGTAACAATATATTCTTTTCTCAGTTCTTCTCCACTTCCTCTCTAGTTTGTCTAACTCATTCCCCGCACATCTGGCTTCCTCTCCACTATATCTACAATTTCCTCTACTCTTTCATGCAATGTTCCTATTTGTTTTATTTTGGCTACCGGCTTACTAGGCCTGCCATGGCCTACACCCGAGTTGTGTGGAGGCCACGAAGGCCACCTGTAGCTATTTAAGTACTGTTTTTGGTGGTAACCTTCCATAACTGAGGCTACGGGTGGTGACAATGACTTAGCTCATCGATCACCAACCCTCACACTCCTAGTCCACCCACCTAGGAGCCAATTGGCCAGACCTTGTTCCAAGCTTGTTGGTTTTGGCCTTGACCAGTCTCCTGTTTCTTATTTGTACTTGATCTCACTTCCACTGGGGATAATCCCAATCTTCAGTAGGAAAGAATATGCTGAACCTGAATAGAACTCTGCATTGCACTTCACTACATCATAGTAGTAGCTATTTCAGCCTAGCCTGATAAATAAAATTACTATCACAACATGCAACTCCATTACTAATTTTTTTTGTCACGTTAAAATTTAATTGAAAAATAAAGAGTTTAAAACTATCAAAAAGTATGTGTGAGTTATCTGAAAATAAAAAAAATAAAATTTAAAGTTTTTTTTTCATATTGTTTTGCAAAATTTGGAAAACGGCGTCAATTTTATATACATTTGATGATGACATTGACATCGATGGAGTAGGTACTCATAAGTTTCTAAAAAGAAAGGAAGAACTACTAATACTAAAATATTTTTATGTATAAATAAAATAAAGGTAATCTCAAAACACCTAGGAAAACGAGACCAAACACTTTGTAAATGCAGTGAACTGAGGGCATTTTAGTAGAACTTTTTTGTAAAAATAATTTTTATTTCTCACCTCATAACTCGCTTTGTTTTTGAAAAAAAAAAAAAAAAATATATATATATATATTCATAGTGAAAGTGATGAAAATTATAGGGAATATGTTTTGGTTTTCGCAGATTGCCGAAAACCCTAAGGCGAGTACGCTTGTGTTAATTTTAAAATAGTTGTAACCATTTGGATTTTATTTTATATTAAATGTCAAGTGAAAATCTAGAAATAACATTTATAATAAATAATCTTTAGTTCAGATTCAGATTTTGACCAAGAACAAACCATACTTTAAATATACATAATTATTTTGAAAAAAATAACCTGATCTTGGATTTGTTCCCAAGTCCAAGCATCCTTTTATCAAATTATGTTTAGAAAATACCTACAGAATAAAACCATTTTATAGGAAAAAACCTTAACCCTCACTTGTACACTTGACGAAATTACTTTGGCTTACACTATAATATATTCTTAACTAAATATTTTATTATTATAGAATATGAAGCTCATATAAAGTTAAATACATTAACACATATTTACAAACACTTCAATATTTAGATGCCTCATGAAATCTTTCTCAGGAGGTAATAGACTGATAGGAAATTGGCTTTACTGATGCTGCTAGCTTAAACTACTGTAGTATTATACATTCAATTGCATCTTCTTTTTTAGTGCTTTAGCATTATCATTAGAAAACAACAACATTGTCTTAATATATTAATAAACAAACTAATAATCAAAACAGCAAAATTTTGATATTATACCAAGTTTGGTACCATTCACAAAATGCAATATTTAAAGTATTTTTAGAAAATGCTTAGAATTTGAAGGTGAACTATTTTTTATAGTATGATTTTGGTAGAAAGAACATTATAAGTTACAAACTAAAGTTACTAAAATCATTTTAATGTATTCATACACTAAGCCATGTTATATGCAACTGATTCTTTTGATAGATATTATCAATACCTATCAAATATGTTGGCCATAAAGAAATTCGTTTGAATTTTCTCTACTGTTCTTTCAACCAAAATCAAGGTATTGAGTTTATGTATCACTAGTTAGCAAGAAATATATGTTATAAATCAATGACTAGTTATTGATGACTATGAAATGTATGGAACACTGTGCAAGTATAATCTTTATATAATTATAGAAAAATAAATAACATTATTGTGAGTGAGCATAAATTATAGTTTTTTTTTCTGGTGTTTTGATAATTATTTCTTTTCTACTGAAGTTTTTTACTAGAAGTAGTTTTGCTAGCATGTTTTCTGACAGCTTGGTGACTTCAAGCCTCACCTGAATAATCATGACCATATCTTGAAGTAGCTATTGATATGAGCCAACAAGAAGATGTCATCTGTGGCCAACCTCACCACTGCACAGTCATCCTTGAAAGCCACCTTCATCAGTAGGTGTTTGCCGGGCGGCAGAAAGATGGCAACATGGAGGGAATTCTCCCCTATAGAAGAATGTATTTTTATTAATTCATTTACTTTTTAAAGCCAGTCAAACAAATCTTCAAAAAAACAATTTTACTGCCAAATGAATATTATTAAAGCTCATAAAGTATTTTATTTCTGAAATTTATATTGAATTATTATTTAACATGCACTTTCATAAATATAGAACCATACAGAAGTTATCAGCACAATGATTACAAAATCGATTAACCTAAGACAGAATACTTAATATTATAAGTACCCACCAAACCTCCAATAATAATTTTTTTAAATATCTGACTGATAGGTCAACAGCACCACCTAAATGCAGAATTGAAGGTTTTGAAGAAAAAAATATTGTCTCAGCCGAGGTGTAACCACCATTCTGTAAATTGATAGGGAAGAATAATAAATAATAATAAATAATAAACTATGTGCAATCTGAACGGTTCTATTCTTACAGAATGAGTTTTATACTAGCAAATGGGGCCAGCTTGAGCTTTTTTTCTATGTGTTTATGTTTTAGTATGTGTTAAGACCAATAAAGTAAGATGACGCATGAAAATGATTAATTAAAATGAATAAAGTAGATTATTTATTAAAAAACTATCGTTCTCTTCGTTAGAACTGCAAGAAAAACAGGAAATTAAACAGTTATGAGCACATAAGCCTAATGACTTTACAGTTATGCAGGTTGATGGCAAGAAAAAAATAACTTTTTATAATGCTTGTTTTGGTAAAACTGTGAGTGAAGAAAAACATAGCTTATTTGATTCTATTGTTTATTATTTGGTGGTGAGGTATTGTGGACAATGGTCGGGGAATGTGCAATTCATTTGGAACAGTAGATATTGCATAAGAGATGGATTCCGTGGTCAAGATTTCAGTCCAAGATCACAATTAACAGGTGTCAAAAAATAGGCATATATTAGGTAAATTTATAGAATGCTTAAAATATTGTGGAACTCATGAAATGGCATTAAGAGACAGACACGCCCAAGTTTTGTAAAAGTAACATCATCACTTAGAAAGTTTAATTCAAAACCTGTATTATTTTATTATTTTCGTTTGTAGATATATTTAGTGATTGTGTAATTCTTGTGATTTTTAAAAATCAGGAAATAGGACAAAGGATACGGAAGAGTGTACAATTCTACGATGTGGTTAAGGCGATGGCGATGGAATATAGGAAAAAAGGTCAAAACTTTGTTATATAAGGCATATTTTCATCTAATATTGACATAAGGCTCTGAAACCTGGATATGGACGAAGATAGATTTTAGTAGATTGCAGGCAGTGGAGACAGGATAAGGAATGATCTAATTAGGGATGGTTTAAAAGTTAAAACCATTAAAAGAGACATTGAAAGCTTTCTGTGGTTAGGTCATGTGATGAGAATGGAGGAAAACAGAATGCTTAAGAAAGCCTAACAGAATAAAGAAAAAGGGTAGAAGACCTATTGGAAGACCATGGACCAGATGAATAGACCGAGCGCAGAAGGACATGGAGGCTAAGAAACGGACAGGAGATGAGTGGCTGAGGGAGAAGTTTGGAAAGATCAATAGGAATGGAAAAAAGATGTGCCAGACGACCCACAGAGGTGGAAACATCGGATGTTGATGATGATGATGATGAGGAGGAGGAAGAAAACTTGAATGAATTTAATTCAATATGTTAACATATGATGATAAAAAATCATTACTGGCAAGATTTGACCTGGCCCCACCAAAAATAAAAATCACGCTCCACCTATGTGTGTATTATTACATATATATATGCATGCAACGACATTCCAAAATATATAATTAAAGAAATAGATCATATTGCATGGGCTTGAGATTCCTATTGATAAGTATAGGCATTCAAGATTTATCAGGAGATAGAAGCATTTTATCTTAAGTGAAAGGTTATGGCGGGGGCCCACATGCTGAATAAATTCCTTTATTTTTCTGTTAAAATGTCTGTAGCTACTGTGGGGCAGCTTTTCGTCAACAATTCCGAAAGTTGGGTATAAAGTCTTGTGAGAGTAGCTAGCCTCCTAATTCCAGGAATTCTTTTAAATATTTGGATTCAAGATCTGTATAGAGAAAAACTTTTATTCAAGATTCAGTTACTAAAAAGTAGAATTCAGTGCATCTTAAAACACAACAACCAAAAAACACAGCTTTAATACCCTGTAACTTTTGTACCCCTCATTCCCACATATTGCAAGGATGATTAGAGCATCTATACCTTGCAGTTCCTCTGTTACTAAGGACCCGAACCTGATAAGAAACTCATCACGCGAACAAGGTTGTGTGTGGACGGAAATATGAGAGGTAGTTCCACAATTCTCTTCTAGGTGACTCCAAAGACATGCAAACACTTCACTGGGGCTCAGAGGAGTACCACCTGAACACAAAAATATAAAATGGTGCAGCAAATGTGATAGTATAACAATTTAAGTATTATATACATTGCACGAATAAAATAAAATTAAGTATACATTTTTGTAAAATCAAATCAAAACCCACTTTTTTAGCTCATGTAATTTGGTGCAAGACAGCATCCATTAATTTGCTTTATCTTGTCTTGCAAATTAAGATTCAAAGAATGAGCCATGCAAAGTCCAAAGACAATTCTCTCGGTTCTCTCCTCTTAATTCTGATCTTCACCCCCACTAAAAGCAGATGCAAATTTGTTCATAGACATAAATAGCAGATGTCTCATACACAATATTCATGTGATGTTATCCAAAGAGTCAAATATTTGTCATATGAAGACTCATTATCTCCAAAATCTTATGGCAAGTTTTATGAAAACACAATTGAAATTAATACTGATGCATGCAGCTCAATAAAATAGGGCAAAATTTGCGTCACAGCCTTAAAAGCTTAACAAAGTCGCGTGATTTATCAGTGTGCCCACAAATTGAGAGTTCTTGGACGATTGGCTATCTTCATCAAAGCTATCCTTTTTTCTTCCATCTCTATTTTTCTAGAATTAGAAAGTTGGCACAAAACATTAATGCCAGCCTTCATGGACCACAACTTTAAGTCAGATTCTCAGTGATATTTTGATCTTTTAGGTTTTTTTAAAACTTGCAAGCGAATTTTTCCAAGGTTTGGAAGCTTCAATGAAAGTAATTTCTAATACAGATTAATGCTGATTTGCAAATCTTACTGAAAAATGCGTATTTCGATTTTTCATATACCAATCATGAGTGAGTTTTTAGCCAGTGAGGCTGGAAATTTCTTTTATGAACATTATGTTCTTGCCTTGTAGTTTATGGTTGAAAAGAAGGCCTACCAACCACTGCTGTTGACGTCCATGCAGGAGTTTTGGCCTGTGATTGTAAAGTTGTTTTCAAACTCACTGATAAAACTTCTCCACTTTAACTCGAGGTTAGTTTTTTACTATAAATTTATTAATATTGGTCCAGGAACAAATTTCCATCTAATTTTAGTGGGGTCAAAATCAGAAGAAAGAACTAAGAGTTGTCTTTGGGAATTGCATGGCTTATTCTTTGCAGGACAAGATAAAACGGATGCTGTGATGTAATTCACCTGGTACAAGACATACCACTCTCCAAAAAGGGTAGGTGTCTTCAAAAACCTTCAAAGTCAGATCAGCGACAGACTAATAATTTATCTACCTTTTCCCCAGCTTGTTGTACAGTTCGATATAAATCTCTTTTGTCTACCCTATCCCAATTACAATGAACTTGCAAGCCTCATGGAGGAATTAGCAGAATCATAAAAATCAGATGTCCAGTGATTGTATATTTCAAAATGGAACTTTTGACCTTTTATTTCATCTTTCTTTGCTTTGCAAATTTTTTGCCAGATTAATAAGGTCAACAGTCCCTTTCAAGGGAAATCACTTCACTTACAGCAGGCCTTAGAAATGATTGATATATTAATTGAATGCTTGAGAAATTTCAGAATGCAGTATGAAGCTTTACAAAGCTATACAAACTTAAAATAAGAAAATTCAAGCATTGCACAGCATGGGTTACAAAGAAGGAGGATAATAGCTCATCAATTAGATGATACAAACAAAAGATGTTACCTGATTCAGTGGCCGCGTGGTCTAACACACTACTTTCATGTTAGACTAGACTGCTGAAGATGGGGAAATCGGGGTTCAATCCCGGTTGGGTGCACTGAGGGTGGTTTTTCCTAAATGGTTATACTCTTTCTCTGTGCTAATGCGGGTGCATTTCCTCTCAATTAAGTCTTCTTAATTTCTAACCCATTAGTGTAACTAGTACATAAGTGTAAAACTCGAACGGGCAGTAAGACGTGGTGCTAAAAAAATATCAGAGACGTTCTTCTATTCACCATCCCGAAGGAATTATACTATCAGGTTTTCTTTGAAGTTGTCGGTACGATTGTAGAGTGCTGAGGCACCTGATTCAAGACCAAGTTTATTGGATTCAGGGTGAAAGCTGACCACTTTCTCACCAAGAAATGAGTTTCAGGAGTTCAGTTATAATTTTAAAGATGGCAATGACCGAGATTGAGTGGTTTTACAAAGATATATGTTTATCGATACCTTGAAAACCAGGAAGGAAAGGGTTGGCAGAATTGCACTTGTGGTTGACTCTTTTCAGAAGAACCCACAAAAGAAAGACATACTTCCATAGATGATGAAGTTTGTCCAACTCCTCCAGACAATCTCTGTGTCAGGTTCCACAGCAGAGAGATCATTTTCAAGCCTGAGAAAAATAAAAACCTACCTGAGATCAACAATGGTTCAGAAACGACTGAACCATCTTACTATTCTGAATGTTCACCAAGCGGAGACTAACTCCTTAAGGCTCTGGCTACCCTCTCTGGCGGTGTGGTTGAGCTTTCAGCTTTCAAAATAGATGGCGTTGCTAACGTTATACAAACTGGTGATTTCCAGCCATCAGATTGGCAGAATGGCTGGTTTGTTTAAACAATTGGGAGGCTGGCTGACCAGTAATCAGTCAAGGCCGCAAACAAACTTTTCCTAGAACTGATAGAGATAAGAAGTGTAGTTCCAGACCGTAAGTGTGTAGGTGACCAAGTTGGACTAAACGTGGGGATGTAAAACATCAAGATACAATCATACTCTCGGGCAGAAAAATTAGCTTATCCATCCCAGCCAGCTAGACGCTTCTGTCTGGGGGTTAAAACCCCTGCTGAGGGTATTTTGGGGAGATCCTATTCAATCGTTTCCTTCTACTCTCCCACGCAGATGTGGGTACATTTCCTTCATTAATTCTGCATGTTTAAGTATGAACTAATTATACCAGTGAGTTAGAGATGAATACATTTCAATTTCAAGGAAGTGTACCCGCATTCACGTGGAGAGAGTGGGAAAATATTTAGGAAATATCACCCGATCATGATTGAGCCACGATCTCCCAGTCATCGGCAGACTAGTCTATTGCAAGAGTGACGCCTTAGACCATGTGGCCACAAAAGTGGAATATTACCAACTAATTAACACCACTTTCACAAAAACTTCTAATGAACATAGCTTCAAAATAATAATAATAATAATAATAATAATAATAATATTTAGCACCGCGTCTTACTACTCGTTCGGGTTATACGCTTTAAGTACTAATTATGCTAATGGATTAGGAATTGGGAAGGTTGAATTAGAGGAAGTGAACCCACATTTGCGTGGAGGGAGAGTTGAAAACCATTTAGGAAAAACCACCCCAAGTTCACCAGACCGAGATTCGAACCTTGGTCTCCCCGTCCTCAGCAGTCGAGCTCAACACAAGCGCGTTAGCCAACTACACCACCGAGGCAGGTAGCTTCAAAATAGCGACTGACGAATCTAAACCATATGTTTGAACATAACGGTAAACAAGTTTTTTACAATGATGCAGACACGCAGTTGATGAAAATATTTTATTCAGTTAAATATTTCAAAATACGATAAAAAAATCATAAAATCATTTATTGTATGTAAAAAAATGACAACAATTTTCTCTTTTACAAGTAAATACGATGCCTGTATTAAAATATATTGATGTGTGCACTATATTACACAAAATCAGTAACGTTCCAAAACGAAAAATAAGTGCTTTTAATTATGTTTAAAATATTGTTTCGGGTTGGATAAAAAAAATATTAAAAAAAATGAAATAGTATGAGAAAACTTAAGTTTACATTATTTTAAATGTAATATATAACAGGTAATTAAAGATCTTTACATTTATAACAAAACAGTGATCTTTTACAAGTGTTGGCATCCCAAAACCTAAACATATGATTTTCGAACTGTCATCCAGGTAAAAACCTATCGTGAATGGAATATAGGCCTAATCTGTTTATTTTACTTGTTTTTTAGAAACTTAACCCATTCTAATAACACTTTTAAAAATAACTAAAAGACACTCAAATTTTGATTGATTTGATTTTCAAACAATAATATGAGTCTAGATTGTTTAATTTGGCTGGATTTTAGCCTGTATTTTGCAAGGGGGGGGTTTGGGTTGAATAAAATTGAAAGCATGATTGAAATAAACCTTAATTCACAGTTTAGGACTATATTGTGTAATATAGGTCTATTTGTAAATCATTAAAATTTATAACAATTTGCTAGGATTCAGATTCGGGATTCGAAAATAAAATGTAGATTCAGATTTGAGAAATAGTGGATTCGACCCATCTATAATAAAAAGTAATCATAGTGCGTACTTATTGTTTGGGATTCGATAAATTTCTTCTGAAAATAGCGCACAAACTGTGAGAATGCAACAAATTCAAATTAAAAGTAATCACATTTAACAAGCTAATAAAATAAAATTAACATGTTCACACTTTGATTACCAAAAGCTTTGTTCATTAATCTTTTGAAAAACAACTTATTCCAAAGTCCAATGAATGTCAAATCCTGGATCATAAAATAAATATAGTATATAAAAATATATTGGGAACGTCTCCAAATTACATTTAAAGCCAATTTTATTTAAAATAACTAAGTTTGATATTAGCAGGAATGTTTATTTTTATTTATTATAACAGTGGATTAAAAATTCAATGTACAGTGGTTTTCATATACTCTGAATATTAACACTTATTATTACGTGTAATTCTCAAGAATGAGAAAACATGTAAGAAAATGTAGGATACAAGTGAAGAATTTTACATGTTTTACTGCCTCAGATAAGTAAGGGATAGTGTCACAAAACTTTGTGTATGGAAAAACATGTGGTTTTTTTCTTTGAAAATAATGTATCACTAGAGTAATACTCTCATTGAAGTAAGTAGGGACCAACTATCTTTATTCACACAGCAGTTAAGACTTTGTGAGTATTTTAGTTACTTAATATATTAAGATGTTTATATTTTACCACACAAAGTTTCATAATTGGACATTGGCCCTTCTTATTCCAATGCAAATGGTATTAATGTTTCTTTGACCCAAGAAGGTCACAGAGATTTTCTTCACCCTCCACTGCTGCCTAGATTCCGACACAGCAGGTTAGCCAATGCTTGCAAAACGATAGATACTAGCTTGTAAATGGGTAACGATCATACCAACAGCACCTATTATCAACTAAGATAACTATTTATAGAAGGAAAAGTCATATTTAAAACTATGTATTTTTACTAGTGTGTCGACTTGGGAGTCATTAGAGCTCAATATCGTCGTGATTATTGAAGCTAACCCAAATTTAAAAATACATTTAAAAAGAAGAATAAATTTGTCATTAAATAATGTGTTATAAACAAACACTCTAGCTTAATTGTACAAAGAAAATAAATAAATCGATAAATAATTTTTGTTTTCCCATTTAAAATGCATTAAAATGGAAACATTTTAACGAACATATTACAATAACTATTTTTAGCATGGTATAAAAATTCCATAATAATTATAAAAGATGCCCTGATATGTTACTAAAATGAATAAAAAACAACAATGTTGAATTATTAAATATTTATTTTAATTTTTTGTTTGTTTATAAGCATAAATTTATGGGTAGGCTCAGCCTTAAGCAGAGACTTTATAGCTAAAGAATTCATATTTAGAGCAGTAATCCATAAGTCAACCTTCAGTGCAAAGATCTGAGCTGAAGTTTATAGACTATGTATTTGTCACATCTACCAAAGAGTTAAAACAAATTTACACATTTTAAAGCATTTATTTACAAACTTTGCTTCCAGTCTCAGTATTATTCAAAATCTGGTCATTATGGCCACTATTCATCAACCTTGAAAAATGTGACCACTCATTAGATTTGAATTATTCAAGTGTTTTATGACATTCCTAAACATAAGTAAACAAAAACAAAAGTCTTCAAGAACAAACTCGGCTCATTCTAAATAAATCGAGTATTAGAACTAACAGAGATTGATGAATAATGATAGGGGGAGTTAGAAAATGTTATACTTAAGGACCCTGAAATTACTTGTCTCACCCCCCTTCCCCCAACCAACCATCCTTTTCACCAAATATTTTTTTAAGTTAGCGCCTCTGGGTACATTCAGATAGTATCGGAGGACAAATATTGTTTCTTGGAAAGAAATGAGTCAGTGGATATGAGAAAAGGAGTCAAATATATATCGTTATAAAATTATATTGATATACACATTATTATAACAACTTTCTAGTAGAGCCTTCCTAGAAAAATGAGCTTTCTATGCCCTGGATGGAAAGGTAAAGTTTACAGCTTATCAGATTTAAAACCATAAAAAGACAAGGCTTACAAAATTGAAAGAAGGATCGAAAGACAAAGCTTCCATACTTTTCATAATTTAAAGGAGGATAGAAAGGCAAAGCTTTTATAATTTTCAGAAATGAAACAAGAATAGAAGAGATAGTTCTGCACACTTATTCTAATAAATAAGTAGCCAAACCACACTATTTAGATTTTGACTCATGTGTAAATGTGTACCATTGTAGAACGCGCTTCTCCCAAAAGTTATCATGGTTCAATGTTCTATTCTCTTAAGGAAAATGAGGGGTGCAAATTAATGTGATGTGTTTTATATGTGAACTTTTGGACCCAAAATTTTTGTATACCTTGCCCTTCTATCCTTATTTCGCCGTTTTATATTGATTTAACAACAGTGGTAAGATATCTATTTGTTTGTAAACAGTGAACCAAATACTCACCCAACAAGGGCAATGGCTGGAAGAAATCCTCTAGATCCAACTTAAAAGGCTCCAAGGAACATAGGTGCATAACATTGTTAATACTGAACTCTGCCCTGTTGATAAGATATGATTCAATTAGTGAAAATATAGCTTGCAGATTTCAACAAGAGGTTAGTTTTGTACATGTGTAAAGCTTGGTGTAGTTTACTTCAAGCAATTTAGGAAAAACCACCCTCAGTACACCCAACTGGGCTTCAAATCAAGATCTTCCCATTACTGCCATTACAGGCAATCAATCCAGTCTATTGTGATAGTGAAACCTTAGACCAGCAATTCCGAAACTTTTTAAATGTTGTACCACCCCAAAACTTTCAGTAATATGGGATACTACCAATATAATGCTAGATACTTACTATTGCAGTACATTTTGAATGGTGCTCAGGAATATAATAACACATACTATTGCGACTACACCGGCTGTCTGAACTTGAATCAGTGTTAATACCACTCCAACACTGTTTAAATTTGTTTTTCTTTTAGTTGTAATCTACTTATCAGAGTTTATAATACCTTATCTTTTTATGACTAATTTGCTTGTTTTGTTTCCCACTGTGTACCATTGGGGAATAATTGGTGGTACTTGTATCACCAATTGGGAACCAATGCCTTAGACCATTTGGTCATTGTAGCAGGTGCTTGGTAAAGTTGTTATTGAGGATAGCTGAATATAAATACTGCAATGTATTTCCATTTAGGTTGGCTATCATGTGTGGTGATGCAAAAAATTGTCTGCTTCCCATCATGCTCCATCCTAAATGACTACCGAGAATCTTATCGATAGCTAGTGTTCCCGACCAAACCATTCTTACTCAAGCAGTAACATTAAACAAAGTAAGTCATGTTCTTATTCCAACCGTCCTTACCATGTTACGGACATAACAAATACAATACATTTATATCATGCAAAAATATGTCTTAAGAAATTATTAATAAAGTCTTAAATTAAATTTCCTTGCCTACATTTGAAAGATATTTAGACAAATAAAAGCATGCAAATTAAGTGGTTACTGACCCATAATTAAAATGAATAAAATGGTACAATTGTACGCACTTGAAAACCAAGAACTTACCTGGCTTCAGCTATTACAGGATAAGGACACTCAGGGAAGCACACAATATCCAAAGCAGTTCTCTTGTTTTGTCTCCTATCAACATGGCCAACCATGATTGGATCTATCTTTCCCCAGCTCTCTGGAACTTCCAGGAATATTGCAAGAGCTGAAATTTATAAAAAATTATTAGGGTTGGGCTGATTTCTTTTTATATTACAAAGATTAGATGCAGTAATAATACTAAAACAATAACTGTTGATATGGGCATTTTTAATTTGCATAGTATAGTGGGTTTGCCTTTACAAGTTTAAATTAAAACTTAAGAGTTAATTAAAATATGATTTACTCTATTATTGGCCCTACCACATTTGAAATATAATTAGTTCAAGTTGAATTGACTTTACTTTTTGTGTAATTATGTTTGTGATAGTTTTATACAAGAAATTTAGAATAAAAAATAAATAAAATGTATTTAAGTTTCCCTTGAATCTTACCCAGTTTTAACACCTCGTGAATCTTATCCATTTATAGCTTTCCTTAAATTTTAAGCTAATGTTTCAGATGTTTGTTTGCTAATTGACCTTGTGGCTGACCTTGCAAAAATATTTCCTCCCTAATCATAATCACAACCCCTGACCAGCTTCTTTCTCTCACTTAATGACCTTTCTATTTTCAAAACTATCCCCTAGGGGTGGTTGGGTTCCCAAAATTTTGGGCAATAAATTAGGCAACTAAAAATTCTTGAATGTCAGAAAAGTAATTTTCATGCCCATATTTTGATCAGGTATCAGAAGAACTTTGTAAGTATATAATACCATGTTAGCACTAACCTCTAATTCAAACTTTGAAAAAACAAGTGTTTAACTGATATTCATAGTTGAATTATTTCAATTCCACTAATATTAAACAAAGGTAAGTATTATTTTTTATTAATTCGTAAATTATTATGTTTGCTTTCAACAAAACTACAGTAACGTTTCTCACAAGTTTCAAGTCCACAACATAAAGAGATCAAGATTCCTCTGATTTAATTTTTTTTATGTCAATGCCAACAACATAACAAATTCAACATTTCCACATTGAGTTTTTTAGGCCCTATGCTTGCGAAAACTTAATTTAAATTAATTTCCTTTACATTTCTTTAATTTATTAATATTAACCAGATTTGTTAGGATATAAATAAAAAAGTATGCATCAAATAAACAATAGGAAACGGCCATTATGCACTTTGAGACCGTTTTAACCTGTAATTTGAAAGTTTATAGGCCTCTGACAAAGTTGTTAGCAAAATGAAATGCCCGCCCGATCTGCTCGAGTGTAATTTTGTAATGCCCACCTTATAAAAAATATTTGCTGCCTGACCACCCCTACTATCCCCTTCTAGAAGAAATAAATTTTTACTGAGTACATTAGAATGCTCCCCCTCTCCCTTGCATCAGAACAAAAAACAAGACCACTGCTAAGAGCTTAACAATGACGAGTGACCAGAACTTACTGTGTGCACCAACACACAGCTCAAAACATCTGTGTTAGGACATGGGAACCAAATGCTGATAAATGGCCTAACCAATTGTACCATGGTCAGCCGGATGAACGACACTCAACATCACAATGGTCCAGCCTTAAAATATATTGAGAAGTATCAAGTGAAGGGAAAAATATATGGAGGTTGACAAACTAGTTATAGGCAAAGAATATCTCACAAAATTGTAAATATGTTTTACCAATGCAATAATTGAAATGAATTTACATAACTTGTTAAAAGTGCCACAACAAAGTTGTCAGAAATAATAATAGATAATAAACTATTTCAGTAGCTTTTAACTGCCAGAAATGAACAGAGTTAACTTAAATGGGTTATATCCACTATGTTTTATAAAATATTTTAATGAGCAAACAAGACGTTAAAGAATAAATTATCTAAATAAATTTTTACTAGTAATGTGAAGGTACTTGCATTTATTGAGTTATAAAATTATAATTCAATATCAATACCAAATCTGCATATAGGTATGTTTTTGTGTTTGTCATGATGGTTAGTATTTATAATCAAGATTACAACTTTTTTTTTCATTTCCACAAACACTTTGAAGTCAGTTAATTTAAAAAGAAGGATGATTCCTTCTTGAATTGATAAAATGTTTCCTTCATGGGAACAATGCTCCCCGTTCTTGATGAATTAATTTATTTTGTTACACTGGCACTTGCCTTCTATGAACTGAAGTCCCTCCTCACATTTGTCAATGAAATCGATTGTGCAATTTATAACTAGACGCTTCTTTGAAAGAGAAGGAATTTCCTGTGTGTACATTTTTAATATATCTGAAAAGAAATAAAAAGTAGATTTATAATTTGATCAATTAAAATTATAGCAGGATAGGCAGACAAGGCCTGCCCATTGATCAGAAAAAATATAGGCCCATAAAATACCTACAGTACAAACTCTCAGAATACAGAATATAATTAATAGGGGCCATCCAAGGAGAGTTAAAAACTGATAATAGCTTGAGGTTGATCATTGTAGCTTGGGTCCTGTCGTTTTAACTTTTAAGTATTACCTTTGTAATATTGTAAAGAAAATAAACCAAATGATTGGCCAGACCTTAAAAGGGCTGATAGGCCCAACCCATTTTTTGTGTGTTCTGTAGTTACACTGCACTGTCTGACACCTTAACGTAGTCGGTGTCTGTCCACCGAGTTAAGGGTCCTGGGCCCGATTCCTGGCATGACTGAAAAATGCATCATGTGTGAAATGTGAGTTTACCCTTTCCCAGTGATGAGTTAACGGCCAGGGACTGGATGTTGTGCCTGTCCTAGTCTTAAGTTAGATTATAAGTAGAGATACTGACATGTTTTTATGAACTTTTACTCAGCATGTTAAAATTAATATCAAAACATATTTAAAGACCATTGTAGCATTTTTGAAGTAATAATACATTCACGAAGTAGAACAAAAAAAAATCTTTTCGCGAAAGACCATTTTGCCTTTTAAATGTGAATTAAGGTCAATTATGTTGATTTAAATGTGAATTAACACTGAAATGTCATTGTTTACCTTATTCCTGAAATATCCTGCAAAATAAATGGCACCAACTGTGCTTATACAAAATAATTTCTCAAAGAAAATCTAATTTCCTAAGCCAAAGTTTATAAGTAAGAGAAGTGTTTGAAGTGGTTACTTTGAAAACCATTTTGTCTCAAAAGACAAGTATTTAAAAATTAAAAAGAAGAAAATGACAGCTTCCAGCCATTGGTTGGGTCTGTTTGGAACATATGCCTCTCCACTGCCGCCTCTCCTCCACACTCCTACTTACTCCAACTGTCCCTTGGTCTTCCTCTCGGTCTCCTACTCCCCCCTCCCTCAATATCCAACATCCTCCTGGGCATTCTATCCCTCTTCATTCTTCTCACATTGCCATTATCCATACTACCTGAGTTGTGCCTTCTCTATCCTGTCCTGGTCTGGCTCTTCCTTTACTATTCCTCTTACTCTCTCATTTCTCATCCTGTCCAATTGTGTTACACCAATCCTGCTTCTCAGAAATCTCATTTCACTCGCCTGCATTCTACTCTTATTCTGTTCTCTCATTACCCATGTTTCTGCAATGTTCAGGAATATTGGTTTTTATAGGTGAATTATAGGTTAGAGGTTACTAATAGGTTTATGAAAATTAAAAATGCCAAGTTTGAACTATTCTTGTAATAGAAATCATAATCAAAAAATATCTTTTAAATATTTGATAGAGCTAAAAAAAGGATTATGTGTAGATTGTGTAACACCCCCGTGGACTGGTTTAAAAATTTGGAAATAATACTTTACCTATATTTTGGTGATTGATGTGTATGCGTGTGTGATGACAAAAATATTTCAGTACAAACTAGGTTGTTGTCTACTGTGTATGCATATAACATATATTGTGTCAAATGTAAAATCTAAAAAGATTATTAACTAATTTGTAATAAGAAGGCCTTCATTATGAAAATTGTAATTAAATAGTATTAAGTTGTTTTTTTAAATTGATGTTATTTAAATACGTGTACATGTAGTAGGTTGGGACAGATGACATGCAGTGGACCTAATTTCACAAGACCTAAAGTTTAGGAGCTATGACTTTAGGTCCACTGTCTGTTTGAACAGTTAAGGATATTTATCTCTCTCTCTCTCTCTCTCTCTCTCTCTCTCTCTATATATATATATATATATAATATATATATATATATATATATATAATATATATATATATCCCACTTCGGTAGCATTACTCTTGCAATATACTGGACTGCCAATGACAAGGAGATTGGGGTTTGATTCCCAGTCGGGTGTATTGAGGTTGATTTTCCTTAAATGGCTTTCTACTAGCTATTGCATGCACATGTGGGTACACTTTCTTTAAGGTTCAACTTTCCTCATTCCTAGCCCATTAGCGCAATCTTAGATATGTGTACAACCAGCCAAGTAGTGAGACATGGTAATAAAAATAAATAAAAAACTTTCTATACTTTTAGTCCCAACCAAACAAACCTTGCTTGGCAACATGTTGGGGACATAAGTGGTCGTGTTCAACAGTCTCGGCCATGGTCTGCCGTTGTTTGCTTAATTTCAAGAATGGCACATCCACTTTCTTCACGGTTCTACTGCTGTGAAACTCGACCTTATCTTTCGGCCCATGTTTTGGTGTTCTCAGTAGTTCCTTTAACTAAAATAACACATCCTTTAATTTGTGTGTAAACTGTACAGTTTAAGAGATTAAAAAGGGCCCATATAAAATTTAAAATTACCTAAAAGATCTCAGATTATTTATGGCAAAAGCAAATTAGATTTATTCTAGGGATGGACGGGAATGGGACGGGAAATTAGTGAAAATATCAGGATTTGGGACAGGAACAAGAAATTTTAAAATTACCCTTTAGAATAATCTTAGATTTAAAATATACTGATTTCTAAATTTCTAAACTAATATGGTAAGACTTGTTAAAGTTATATTATTATAGCCCTCTTTGGTGGCTGTATGGTCTAAGGAACCACTCTCGCAATAGATGACTACCGATGACGGAGCTATTTAGTTTGAATTTGGCCGGGTGTATTAAAGGTGGTTTTCCCTAAATGGTTTCCCACTCTGTCCATGCAAATGCCGGTACACCTCTAAATTCGACCTTCCTCATTCCTAACACACTAGAGTAAATAGTACATAAGAGTATAACCGGAACGAGTAATAAGACCCGGTGCTAAAAAAATTGCTAAAGGTAATAAAAACAATAAAAAATAACAAAATAAATAAGTGTGTACCTGAATAGCATTTTTTTTATCAAACCAAATGACAAAATTTTGAATCAATATCGAATAATACAATTAATAAAATATTTAATTTTATTACATCTTTGATAGAAATTATTTTTATTAGTTAATTTCTTTTGAAAATGGTGTTTTATATTTAATTATTTGCATATGGAAAACAATACTACAAAACATAATGTTTGGCACTAATTCGATTTGCTCTAAATATGGAACTGCAAAATATTATCTAGGTTTAAAAGTTACTTTTTTTAAATACCAATGAAAATAGATAAATTACCAACATTTTCTCGAGGGTTTGGAATCCCGTCCACCCTTAATATATTTTTATATTGGAATTAGCATAATTGTAAAGGGTAATTTTGATAGTAGGAAAAGTCTATTAGGAAGCTCCAGTATCATCAATATTGATTCAAATTTTATATAATTCAATTTGATAACTCGAATCAAATCAAATTAGAGAAAAAGTGATAACATTTTTTGTCAATGCAAATCCCACAATATTCCTAAAATAATTTGTTATATTTTTAATAACAATTCTTGTGAGGTAAAGTAAATGCTTATTATTTATTCACATATTGACTTGAAAATAAGCTGCCCTTTTTTCCAAAAAACAACCTTAATATAACTTTCATATAGCCCATAATAGAACCCTTGGATAAAATATGTAACAAACGTGTTAACTTTGAGTACTGAAGATGTAAATATTGAAATATTTTATAATCACCACAAGAGATGGTGCTTGTTATCGCTTAATTTTGACAAGGTGAACTATTGTTGTATGAAAATGTTGAAGAACTTAAACATAGGAATTAAAACTATGGTGATTATTGGTCTCAAACTTTACATATGTAAATGCCAATTCCTTTTTGTGTTTAATCTTATTTTAAAACAAAAATATATGCAAATTTAAAATTATGTTTAACCATATAACTAAAAATAGTAAAATGTATGTGAAAAAAGAAAGAGATAAGTTTTTGTTTTCACATAAATATAACCAATTTATCTTTCCAAATTTGTTTTGTTAGAATATAGGTAAATTTATCTTTATAGCAAATGTATAATGACATGTGATGCGCAGGTGTATGTGCGCAGTAAAATTAATACTGGTGTGTGTGTGTGTGGTTTTGTAAAGAGTTAGTTGTCAAATGAATGTTGCCTGACACGCACACGTACACTTAAGTTGTTTAGTGTAGATTGCTTGTTCGTTATGTTCAAACTGTATAGATTGCCTGTTCGTTAATAATAAACTATATAAAAGTGCTGGTTCGTTGTAAATTGACATGGTAGCTGAGCATGGTTCATAAACGAAAGAAAATCCTAAGATGGCGGATGAAACAAGAATTCCTGTTTTTGATGGAAAGGACTACGAGTGTTGGAAAAAGCGAATCACGTTGATTTTAAAGTTAAAGAAATGTGTAGAGGCCGTGAAGAGAGAGAAAGATACGACAGATAAAGAGGACGAGTGGAGTGAAAAAGACTTGAAGGCAATCAATGTGATTTACAGTGGTATTTCGAATGATCAGTTACAGTTTATAAAAGACAAAGAAACTGCGTACGAAATTATGAGAAAATTCGACGAAATGTACTTAAAGGAATCTACTGCACTGCAAATTTGTATACGAAATAGATTAGATAAATTGAGGTTAAAAGACTTTGAAGATTCGAGTGCCTTTTTTACCGAGTTTGAAAAGCTAGTGAACGAACTTAAAAGTGCAGGCGCTAATGTAAGTGAAAAAGAAAAACTGAGTTATATGATTAAAATGCTTCCAAATTCGTTAAGCTATGTTGGTGATTTAATTGATTTACTAAAAGAAAGTGATCAAACTGTCGAGTATGTAAAAAGTAAAATAAAAATGGTTGAAAAAGAAAAAGAGGAAGGGAGCAAAAACAGTTCAAGTGCATTTAAGGCCGAAAGAAAAAAAGACAAAGCGTGTTTTAAGTGTGGAAAATATGGACATTTTAAGGCTCAGTGTATGAGCATGAGACCAAGTGAACATTTGTGGAAGCCCAGAGGCGGCATTCAACAGCAAGGAGGCGGACGCCAACAACAACAACAAAAACATTGGCAACATCGTGGAGCTGGTCGAGGTTCAAGTCAACATCGTCGAGCGGGTGGTTGGCAACAAAGGCAAAATCAACAAGGACAGCAAAATGAAGATGGTAATACAAGCAGTTTTAATACGGAAATCGAGGTAAGACCTGGATTGGAAAAATTGTGTGTTGAAGCCAACAGTTGCGTCGGTAAAGTAGAATGGTTACTTGATAGTGGTTGCTATGATCACGTCATAAATAATGATGAATATTTTTATGAATTTAATGAACTCAAGTACCAGTGAATGTTAAGGTCGGAGATGGTCGTTTTTTAAAGGCAACTAAAATAGGTAATGTTGTACACAAATTCAATGTTTATGGTCAAATGGTAGAAAATAAAATGTTAAATGTATTTTATGTGAGAGAAATGGATAGAAATTTAATAAGCTATGGGAAAGATACAAATAAAAATAAAATTGTGTCGGTAGGAAATATTTCAAAAATATATAATCCAAATAGAAATTTAATTGCTTTAGTGTGTAAGAAAAATGATTTGTATCATATGAGTAGTGAAATTGTTAAAACTGAGTCAAATATAACAGTCAAATTAAATATGACAGAAAAGGAAAGATATCATAGAACACTAGGACATGTAAATTTTAATTATTTAAAAACTATGTGTGATAAACAAATGCTTGAAGGTTTGCAAAAGGAACTAGAGTCTGATTATTTGAAATGTGGAATATGTTTGCAAGATAAAATGCATAATTTACCATTTAATAATGAGAGAACTAGAGCAAAAGAAGTATTAGAGATTGTACATACTGATTTAAATGGGCCACACAGTACTACGGGGTTAAACGGTGAGAAATATTTTCTAACTTTTATAGATGAGTATGTAAACCCCTTGAACATATTTCTAACATTATAGGAAGTGTGACAGGAAAACCAGACAAGAAGTTTACCAATCATAAACATAGTTGTTTTATTTAAGCACAATCAGAAAGTAAATACACAACTAATGCAAACAAGACAGTATAGCGTAAAGCGCTTCTTCACTAAGATCCAAATAACTCTCGGAGTTATGGATATAACCTTACTTTAACAATATCTGAAAATAAAAGGGGAAACATACAGTTATATGTTTGTTGTAAGTTATAACAGTAGAACTAATTGACATTGTGGGATTCTATGGTTCTTTCTACGGTTCCCTCAATAATAGCGTTAAGCGCGCGTAATCAAACAATATTTATCATACATTTAAACTTAGACCAAAAACGATAAACATATACGAGTATTTAACTTTAATGAAATCAACAACGTTGATTTCAAAACAAACGTTAGGCCAAGCCTCTACTCTAACACCTAAGTGCCCTGTATACTCCCAGTTAAATATACAGTTAAATAAACTCATATTCTCCAAACACGCGAACTACAAAGAACGGGCGGTAAGCCTGACTTGCCGAGTACGCCTTAGGCGCGATCAAAAATATTATAAATAAACAAATATACATTATGAATGTATAACAAAACATAATCAAATTGTAACTATCAATATGACGTTAACCCTCGTACCCCGCGAGCGTATTGGTATTGACCTGCCCACAACATTTTATAATTCCAAGTTTTATTTATAAATAAGTCCTAAACGGTAATTTAGAAAGTCGTTCCCCATTTAAGTCAAAAAATGCAATTTTGAATAAAAATAGATTACGGTCCCAAGTCGCCGTCCTCACCAAGCTCAGTCAGTGATATAATAAGTGACTATTCCAAAATCGCGATCTCTATATATACAATTATTGCATCCACAGAGTAGCCTGGAAAGGGAAGGAGGGGGGGGGGGGGGGGGGGGGAATGATAGAACAAATGAACAGCAAAGAATACGTCTAGTGGCGCCTAGAATGATCCAGGTCCTCCTAGCGACGGAAGTGATAACTCCGTCTGGCCCCGTGAAGTTTAGTCGTTTCCGGCCGGCCACGGATCAAGACCCGAGCAGACAGTTGGTTGAAGGCTCCGCTCAGTCTGTTGTGCCAGTTGGAGGGTGAAGGTCAAGGCTCGGGCTTGATGTTAGTGTTTGTGTTGTAGCTGATCACGAGAGTCGGTGAGTGTAGACCCATTCGATATAACGTTAACTAGTAACTTGTTACAAGTATAGTAAGGTAGCTAAAATTTATTGTATCAAATCGAAAAGTTTAGTATACAATTGTTTTATTGACTATGTAAATATAATTGAAAGTAAGACAGAAAAAAGGGTAAAAAGACTGAGATGTGACAATGGCAAGGAATATATGAATAGTGAAATATATAGTTTTGCTAGAGAAAAAGGAATATCTATTGAACCTTGTCCACCATATGTTCATGAATTAAATGGGACAGCAGAAAAGTACAATAGAGATATTATGAATATGTCTAGATGTTTATTAGCAGAGGCCAAAGTGCATAATAGGTTCTGGCCTGAAGTAGTCAAAACAGCTGCTTATTTGAAGAATAGGACAATTACCAATACTGTAGAGAAAAATAAAACACCTTATGAAATAATGTTTGGTGAAAAACCTAACATAGAGCATTTAAGAATGTAAGGAAGTAAAGTATTTGTAAGAGTGCCTGAACAAAAAAGAAATTCAAAATGGGACAGAAAAGCAGATCTAGGTATTTTATTAGGTTATGAAAATGTTGGGTATAGAGTTTTACTAAATGACAAGATAGTCGTAGCAAGACATGTAGATATAATTGAAGAGGTACAAATTGTATAGGTCTTAGAGAAGAGTCAAGAGAGGCTTATGATATAGGTTTAAATGAAGGTAAAAATGAAAATGATAGAGATGAAATTACGACAGAAAATATAAATGATCAAAATGCAAATTTAGGGTTGAGAAGATCAACCTGAGAAAAATGAAAACCTGCTAGACTTAATGATGATAACTTTGTGTATAATAATATTGTCTATGTAAACTATGTAAATGCAGAAAATCCTGTTTCATATAATGATGCGCTGAATAGTAATGATTCTAAAAATTGGATAAATGCAATGGAAAAGGAAATTAATTGCCTAGCTAAAAATAATACATGGATATCTGTTATTAAACCAGAAGATAAAAAAATACTAGATTTAAAATGGGTTTATACAAAAAAGGCTGATAATGTTTATAAAGCTAGATTAGTAGTTAGAGGATACCAGCAGAATGATTTAATTGATGATATATATTCTCCAGTAGCAAGAATGCAAACGTTAAAAATTTTATTATCATATTGTTGTCATAACAATTTAATTATTGAGCAAATGGATGTAGAAACAGCGTTTTTGAATGGAAAAGTTAAATCAGAAGTTTATGTTAAACAACCACGAGGTTATGAGGATGGTACGGATAAAGTACTAAAATTGGATAAAGCATTGTACGGATGAGAGAAAGCCCAAGAGCTTGGTATGAGTGTTTCGATACTTATTTGAAAATTTTAGGTTTTGTAAGAAGCGAAAATGACTGTTGTTTGTATATGTTAAACGACAAGAACAATCATAATGTATATTTAATTCTGTTTGTAGATGATTTGCTCTTATGTTGTAAAGATAAAACTAAGTTAAATATCGTCAAAAATTTATTGTTTAAAGGATTTAAGATGAAAGATTTGGGTAAAATAAAAACTTATTTAGGCATTAATATAAATTATGATTGTGATAAAGGAACAATGACTTTGGATCAAAGAGATTATATCTTATCTTTAGCAAGGAAATATGGAATTGAAAATTCTAAATTGTATGCTACTCCAATGGAACAACATTTAAAATTAGAAACTGCACAATCAGCATGTGATGAAATGAAGTATAGAAATATAATTGGAGCTCTTTTGTATATAAGTTCCGGAACAAGACCTGATATAAGTTTCAGCGTAAATTATTTAAGTAGATATCAAAATTGTTATGATAATACTCATTATAAATATGCTATGAGGGTATTAAAGTATTTAGTTTTGACCAAAGATTTAAAGTTAACCTATAATAGAAATGTTAATGCAGAGATCTTAAGCTGTTATATAGATGCTGATTGACAAAAAATCGACCACAGGATGCATTATTAAAATGTATGGAAATGTGATTTTTTGTAAATCTAAGAAAGAAAGTAGTGTAACAAAATCATCCACATCAGCTGAGTATGTTGCATTGTCTGAGTGTGTTAGTGAATTAAAAGTTGTGAAAGATATTTTGCTAGATTTTAACATTGAAGTTTGTGACCCGATAAAATTGTATGAAGATAATTCTGGTGCAATAAATATAGCTAAGTATGGTAATTTTACAAAAAATTCGAAATATATAAGGACACATTATCATTTTGTAAACGAAAACTATGACAAAGGAGTAATTGATATTGTCAAAATAGATTCTAGTGAAAATGTGGCGGATATGTTTACCAAGCCGGTAGGTCGAAGTAAGTTCAAAAAATTCAGACATGAAATGAATGTAATATAAATTGGTTTATGATTAAGGTTAGACTGTAATATAAATTTAAGGAGGCGTGTTAGAATATAGGTAAATTTATCTTTATAGCAAATGTATAATGACATGTGATGCGCAGGTGTATGTGCGCAGTAAAATTAATACTGTGTGTGTGTGTGTGTGTTTTGTAAAGAGTTAGTTGTCAAATGAATGTTGACTGACACGCACACATACACTTAAGTTGTTTAGTGTATAAAGATTAGATTGCTTGTTCGTTATGTTCAAACTGTATCGATTGCCTGTTCGTTAATAATAAACTATATAAAAGTGCTGGTTCGTTGTAAATTGACATGTTTCTTTCCTTATAGCTTACTTTCCATTATTTTAGTTTTTTTCCATTAATTTCTTTATAAGTAGACACTTATGTGTATTCCATACCTTGGATTCAGAAAGTTCTAGAAGTAGAGTGCGGTACATATTTGCTCTATCCAGTATATCAACATCATCACTGCCAGAAATGAAAGCACTCAACACTTGGCAAAGTTCTATAATAGAAATAAACTTGCTTCAAAATATATACATTTTCATTAAAATTTCTAAATTCTATTTGAGATACTGTTACGTTCTAAAGAGAGCGAACAATATTTTCAATCTCAGCAATCAAAACCTTATAAAAACAAACTACAGTTTATGTTCAGAATCAGCTAATCTTACAAATGAAGAAAATTACAATTCGAGTATCAAGATTTATCTACTTTTAAATAACCTTGTATGGTCCCACTTAACACAGCTCATAAGAAAACAGCAGTCTTAATAACAGGCCAGTGTGTTAACTGTGGCAACTCAGCTGGAAATGAACTCTAGGATTTTAATAATCTGCTACTTCTTATTGAGAGTTATGTGCATACTTACTTTTTTCTTTATTTTAAAACATTATTTGGTATTGTGAACAGTATTGCTATTGAATTTTGATACCCTTTTCTTTTGTCTTCCATCTCGAGAACAATAAGACACTCTTATTTCGTTAAAACCGTGGCTGGAAAATACCGCAATTTTATTCCTCAAAACGAGATATGACAAATGAAGAGGTAGCCCGAACGAAGCCGAAGAAGGCTGTTATAGCCATTCTACTAGAGATGGCAACGCTATATCGATATATTTACTAAAAACATTGATATTTTTATATCGATATTTAGGTTCCGATATATCAGAACATTTATGGACCATGCTCAAAATATTTTGAATCAAAATAAAAATAACTTTTTTTACCTCAATTTTTATTAAATACGTTGATTTTCATTCTATTTTTATTAAACTTGTCTTATTTTAAATAGCTAAATATGATATTAAAAAGTTAAAAGTGAAGAAGAATATAATTACAGGAGAGTATCCATATTAATACCACCATTCCAATTCACCAGGAACAATGTGGTTCATGTATTGGAAACAATCTATATACAGCAATATAATTTGATCTATACATTGTGAATTATTAAAGGATAAAAAAATATCTTGATCTATTATAGAAAATTGAAATCCCTACATACTACGAGATTAAGTTAAAATACCCTATTACGAATAACTCGGTAGTTGTAGTGTTATTTTCTCGTCTGTAGGTCAAAATTATGATTTATCATTTTCTCTCATCTCTTAAAGTCTTTTCGTTTCTATTTTTAATGGAAATTCACTAGTCTATGCAAGCTTCAGAGGAGGTCAGTTCAAAAGACAAATACACGTATATGATGTTGCAGCCTGGTCAACTCATTAGCCTATGCTAGCTTCAGAGTGGGTTAGTTCAAAAGACAGATATGAAACTATGACTTTACAGCCTGGATTGCAGTTAGTCCTATACTGATTACAGAGAAGTGTGAGCAAATGGTCTGGGTTTTACCCTTGCTTGATTGTTCTATGTAAAGATGTTCTCTGTCACTGGATCTCCATACTCACGAATTCGCTTCGTATTAATAGCATCCATGTTTCTTTTTATTGATTTATATATATTTGGCTTTCAAAACCATGCAGCCAGCTTCTCCTAGCGAGGACGCACTACAGCGTGATCAGTGGTGTTTTCCAAGTTTGCAATCAAATCTAATGTGCATCCTAACTTTTGTGATGTGATTTGACCAAAAAAGGTATGCATTACATTCAAGTAAATATGGTAATAGTTCATTAAGGCTATATACATGCATAATTCACCAAAATTTATCAAATCAAACAGATCACATAAGAAATAAAAGTTTTGCATAACAAAACATGCTGAACTAATTCACAATTATAGCTACTGAGCACATAGCTGCATAAATGACCAGAACCCAACCCAGTGTTTCAAAAATTTATTATTCCTGCTTGTTCCTAGAGACGGGAGTCGATAGGGACATAGATAGTGTAGTCCATCAAGTTAAAACTACTACCATTCAAGGTAAACAAAGTGTACATGCACTTGGTAAAAATATAATTAGATCCTAGAAGAAAGTATGATTTAAGAATGTGTTTCTGTAACTTATTGAGATTATAAAATAGAATTGACTATCCACCGGTCCCATCTAGTCTGGCTTGCCAATGATGGGGAGGTCAACGTTCAGATTTCAGGTGTAATAAAAGGTATTTTTTTATAAATTGTTTCCAGCTTCTCCAAACTCTTGGTAGTAGGGCTGGGCTGATAAGCCCTTTTGCAGATATTGCCGATATTGCTGGTAACCAATACCGATTTAGTTGTTTTTTTGCAATATTACAAAAGTTTACAGTAACAATGCTAAAAACAAGAATTATCTGAGACTGCCACTTTTGTACTCTTCATGATAGTAGTAGGTTTGTTGAATAAAAGTTTGAATTAAATTTTAAATGTTAAAGTTGGTTAGATATATTTAATTTTATTGCTAGGCCTGCTGCACTGTCATAATAAACAAGAATGTACATAATTATAAATAAATTAAAATATTAATACCAAAAAATAAATAAATAAAATTCAAAAACTTAATACTGGACACATCAGGATAATACACCTAGTTTTTTTTAAAATGAAGATCACCTATACATAAGAAAATATTTTTGCGTGTCATATTAAACAAGAACATTCATAATCATAAATAACAAATTCAAATATCAATTAGGCCCCTTGATGAAATGTAAATCAAGAAATGACATAATAAATATGGCAAATGCAATTTTAGGATATACCTATTTTGTTTTCAAATTAATTAGGCTACCTACACATTCAGTAAGAAAATAATTAAAGTTTGCTTCGAAACTAAGCAGATAAAAGAACTAGGCTATGTCATTACCAGTTTACCAAAACAGAAAAAATGTCATGAAAGAAATTTCTAGGTATTTTTTTATTGAAGTATAAATAAAAATATTCCTAGGAAATGCAAAATTTTGTCTTTGCTGTTTGTTGTATAATTAATTCTCAATTAAATGATCAATATATTAATTTTCAGTTAAATGACAAAATAACTAAACTATTTACAACAGTGGTAAATTGGTACGTCGACATTTATCTTGGGGCGTGCTCAGTGAGCGGTCGATTCAGCGGATCTTGGAGCACTCAATAATCAGCATCCAGCCAACGTCACACACCACGAATAAAATTAAAACACATGATTACTGAACACGGTTCTGTTCAGCTAGCTCCTTGAATATGCAATAGCACAATATGATTAGGGGTCTGCGAGCTTGTTTTTTTTCATTCGAGTCAAGTACTTCCTAAAAGCTCCTGAGTTCGAGTCAGTTCAAATACAGTCATAATTTTAATATTTTAAGAATAGAATATATAGTTGATTATTTTAAATGTAAATAGGTATAATATCTTTAAAATTTCAGATTTGAAAAATATACTAAAACACAGGTTCTTAAAATATGAATGACACTCATTTTTATAAATATAAATATGTTTAAAAAAAGAGTTAATAAATGGAAATATCGGTTTTTAAATTCTAAATAACACTTATAAAAACACAATTTAAAAATAATCACAACACTAAAAAAATAGGGCCTATTAGAAAATATAATTAAAATGGTTTCAATACACATGTCTTTAAGGACATTAAAATTACACCAACAATTATATAAAAAAGTAATAACATGAATAATTGCATGATGGCTCAGAAATTTACAATAAGACAGTGTAGAAACACTGCATAATAATTTAAGTTAAGTGAGAGTGAAAAAAGTCAACCTTAAATGATAGATTAGGCCTAGATATAAAAACACACTTCTCTCTCCATTCTCCAATCACTTTTACAGTTAACACTTCTTCAAAACCTCCACAATAGCACAATGTTTTGAATTTTCAGAAAGATTACTTTTTCATTAATGTCCCTTCATATGAAAAATAGATATTTCCGAAGATTCGAAACAATATGCAACTGTGGAAGTTTGAAAAAGTAGAAAACTTGTAAAAGTATAAGAAGAAAAAAAAAAACGTGTGTGTTTATATCTGGGCCTAACCTAACTATCCTTACAGTTTGACTTCTTGCACTATCACTTTACATTGTTTGTACAGTGTTTCTACACTGTCTTGATTAAATTTTAAAAAATTGACATTTTAATAAGTCAATATTTCAACACAATATACTTCAGAAACTTAATTTATTCTATATGAAAACGTAAGAATTAAAATAGTTAAAAATTTGAAGTGTTTCATATTTCGTTTATTATTCCTTAGTGTAATCATGCATGGTCATGTCTTCTGTTTCATTTCCATTCCTCTGTGTGCAGTTGCACATGCACGTTGTACAGGCTCTCGTTAGACATTGTGAAATTTAATTCAATTCCATTTTTAATGCTTATAAAAGTTGATTCTCATACTTTAAAATTAAAAATAATATGGCTAAAATAATTTTTCTAGCAAAAAATATAAAATAGCAAATGCTTTTTTAATATAAACGTCTTAAGTTTGGTAAAATATGTATTGCAATAAATAAGATCAACATTGATTTTAGACAGGTTAACCAACATCATTCTGTAACTAAATATTAACTAAACTAGTATAGATTTGTAGTTAAACGTATTAATTAATATGAATTTAAATATCTTAAGTTTGAAAATGTTTAATAAAGATCCTTTTGATATTACATTTTTAATTTAACATACATTATTATTTTAGAAATGGACCAGGTAAAAATAGTAAAGAGAATCATTCAATCTTTTAATAATCGTCTTAGCTATTTTTATTTTCATTGCTTTGTCATGGTAATATAAGTAAACAACTACAATCAAGTATAATTCAAAATGGATGACAGTATTGAATAACTTTACGAGTCAAAAGTGGTTTTAAAGTTCTATTAAGTTACTGAATGATTTATAAGTGTAAATGCTGATATTATCTCAATTAAATAGCCTATACTTACTAATGAGTTTTAAAAATTAACCATTAAGTACATCAAGTGAAAGCTCGAAAATGAGAAGCTTTCAAAACTTTCAATCTCAATCTCGAGCTTAAAGGACGAGCTCGGCTCAAAGCTCGAAATCCAAGTACTCGCAGGGCTCTAATAATGATATGTTATCAGGGACATATTCATTGTTTTGCTGTGTGAATAAGTTACAGTTAGGTAAAAAAAAAAGTTTAGTTAATTCAGTCAATATAAAAAATAGAGGGTACCTAAAATATAGATAACTCAAATTCAAAACGAAAATTATTTAAATAGAAAGAAAAATGCTGTGCGCATTCATGAGCCTCAGCACATACTGAAAGATGTAGGTATTATTTCTTATTAAGTTGGTATACAACTTGTATTAAATTAGAACTAAATTACTTATAGCCGTAATATAGTATTTTTTTTAACTTTTTATAAATCCACAGCAAATAAAATCATACTGGCCTATCTAATAATGTTTTTGATAGTGTTTAACTTACTTGAGGAAATCTTTATACACTGTATTTAAATATTTTTGTTTGAACTATGAATTATATTTTCATGACTTGAGAATTTAAAATATATCTATAGATTTAGAACTATCAGCATAAAATATTTGTACAATAAAAAACCTAGTATCATTGGTAAATATGCCAATATTGGCCAATAAATCAGATTGGTTCTTGGCATAGGCCTAGTCCTACTTGGTAGACTTCCTTTAAATTCTACCTTACTCAACTATACTCTTGTGTTTGTTCATTGTTAGATTCATACATTCAATTAAGTGTTAAATTACCAGTCTGGAACCTGGTTAAGTTAATCTTATGACTATAAATTGATTCTGAATCACCATTAAGTCGTATTAGAGCTCCAAGTCTCAAATCCGAGATTTTCCCAAATATCCTTAAGCATTCAAGGGAGTCAAAGATTCAAGGGTCTCATCCCTAACCAAAATATATAATTGAATAACCAGTTACCGTTAAAACACTCGGTTACATCAAACTCCTTCATGTAGGAGTGACAGAGAGAGAGGATTTGGTGTCCGAGAGACCAACTGATAATCTCGCACACTTCTTTAGTCAACACATGCTCAGCCAAATACAACAAGGTCCGCTGTAACACACAAACCAACACAATTTATAATTAGTTTGATTATTTAATATTTTTCTCTACCATGAAATATTCAGCCATGCATTTAATCAATTAACATTCTTTAGTCTAGAGCTGCTATGTCTCCTTCTTTTTCTTTCCATATTATGTATATATAATATATATTATATATATATATATATATTAGAGAAGAGAGAGAGCTATAGATATATTGATTTTAATAAGGTATGGATTTGCAATGAACTTATGAAATAAATTGTATAACCTACACAAAATATTAATCTTAAAAAATAAAATGTTAAAAAGCTTGTTATAAAATGGAATATGGCTAACAATCAGAAAGGAAATTAATACTACAAAAATGATTCGCGTGAGGTATTTAAAATGTAATTTGTAACAAATTTAACAAAAACTGCGTTTAGCTGTGAGGAAAGAACAATAACTATTTCTAATATTAAACCTGTCTTTTTAAGAAAAACCTCTTTTCGCTTTATGAGGTATTTTGTTATATTTGGAAAAATTCAGTGGCGTATTCTGAGAAAAATTAATAGGTATGCTGTACTCTAAAATTTCAGCGGAAATTTGGGGGCCGAGGACCCTCAACCACTGTTGTCCAAGAACTCAAGGTGTTATTTCAAGGCATATATTTGAAGATGTGTCCCTATAAAATAGTGGTTCTCGAACATTATTTCCCCTTAACTCTATGCTAACTTAGGAAATTTTGAACCAACCCCCCCCCCCCCCCCCCATCAGCCCCCATCCCATAAGCTATACCTACCGAGTGGCTACCAAACTGTTTGGCAAATTAGTACCAACTCTTGCGGATAGAGTGTCATGTGGTCAGCACATCAATTACTCAGCCTTTAAGCTCGGCTTTCTATACCGGAGCCACTACTACTTTATTCTAGTAGTCCACTCTAGGCTGAATCTAACCCTTCCAGACCCACTGCTTCCCAGATAATCTGGACGTGCCGGAAATCAAACCCGGGACCTCTGGGTACATAGCCAGAACCTATGACCACTAGACCACATAAACGGTCCTCAAATTGTAATGATATTACATGATTAGAAATTTAAGTAAATATTAATATCGGGGCTAAGAGTGGTATGGGCATATTTCTGTCTGAATGCATAAGAGAGACAGATCCTATTCAATTAGCCTAGTGTAATTAAAAGCACACAGTTAGCAATACCCAAAGCAAACAATCATAATAAGAGTAAAATGAAGTGATACATCGATCAAGCGTCCATCAAATCTTGGTGATAGGGAATTTGGTTGATTGTCCAACTTACGTTGCAATCAAAACTATTGTATAAAGCCTAACTTATCTCACACAATGCGGCTTGGAAACAAGCGAGTCTCCCAACTTGAGAATTTATTCTCCAGAAGCTATTTGGAGGTGTAAACTCTGACTAACATAGGGAGATTATTTCGGACTATTAATACTCTATCGCTACTGCATATATTCATTGCTAAGATATTTACACATATCTTTTGCTGTAAGCAGTGGTGCACTCAAGGGGGAGAGGGGCAATCAGGGTATTTGACCCCCTTTCCCCTCTTTCCCAATACCACAAATAATGTTGATAGAAATTTAAATAATATTAAGTATAACTAACATTGAAGATGTGTTGGATGTATATGCTACATTTTAAGACCAGGCTTCAGACTAACTAATATTCAAAATGTTTACCGTTACACACAAAATTAACAATTGAAAAAACATACAAATAAATAAGTTGTTAATGTAAAACAAAAACTAAAAGAACACTATTAAAACTCCATGATCCTTTCTACTAAAGAAAAACAAGATTACCGTCAACAACGGTTAAAGTAGCCTCATCACCCACCTCCCCCCCTTCCCCACCCCATTCCCAACTCTATCATTGCTGAAATGCCTAAGTTTTAAAGAATGGTTAAATGTGTTTGTCACATACATGATAATATATGTGACTAGAATACCTAAACATAAATCAATGTATTTAATTAGTGATAATTTAAAGCTTGTTACGTATACTAACTATGATTTTATAATTAATTGTGACTTGTTAGTAATTCAACTTCTATGCTCGGCTTCAACCTGTCCCAAAGATTTAACTATTCCAAACCCTTCCTTCACTCGACAAGACATCTTGTGAATGTGAAAGCCAGGTCTCACGTGTGGATCCACGTTAACTGTGCTTCATTTCATCTACAATCACCCTACATTACAATAGTATGCGTGTAACCTAACAGTATAGACTGCTATAATATAATAATATAATTAATTAATTATATTTTATTTTATGTATTTTTACTTAAACTATACTAAATTAGCTTAATAATAAAACATTGTGATTGAATCTTTTTCAATGTTGGCACAATGCTTAGATTGCTTCACAGGAACAGCATGACCTGGGTTGTGAAAACCCGAGCTCATTGGCCAAGGTCATTAGAGCCTCCTTAGCTTGCCTTGCGTTTTTCAAGTAGCAATCCCTGGGTTTCCTATTGTGCAAAGTAGAACCTTTTGGAAGAAGAATTACTTAAAACAAAGTATTCTTGGAATATGAACCAATATTAGTTTTAAAATTAATAATTTATTACATGTATATTTATTAACAATTCAAAATTAGTATTTACACAGTTCACACAGACAGCATTGAACTAACATACCCAGAGAATATGCCACTGGAAAAATGTACAGGAAAGGTGGAGAGAAACTTATAAAAGGGAACAAACACAATATAGCCTTTACAATGAAAATAAGAACACAGTTCACACTTTAATTGATGCCACTGGACAAAAGGGTAAGGGCTGCCTCGTGAAGAATATCGAGCATTACCACCTAATCCATTGACCTAGGTTTCATTCTATTGAAACTCATTAGGAGGGAGTGTCGCTTGACTCATTTTTATTGTATTTTTAATTTCTAATAACAAGCTTTTTAACTTTTAGTTTGTTCTGACTCATATTTTCATTTTTCTATATAAGTATAACAATACCTGGGGCTGGCAGATTTCTCTGTAGAGTATTTCATGTTGGAATATCAGAAGCACATGAGGTAGTGTAGTAAGAGTGGTTGGACTGTCTGGTTGGCTGAATACAGACACCAGAGGTTCAAAAATGGTAGCAGAAACAGCTGATAGTTCTGGTGTGTTGTGCAAGCAACGAACCAGATCCAAAGCAAAGGGGATGTATGACATGTCTTGTAAAGCCGTCGCTAGCACCAAGCTGATAACAAGGTATAACATCAAGCCTGTGGCTGTCTGCAAAGGTTTGTTAAGTGGTAGTGTGTCAGTTTAGTTTGAACTTACTTTGGGACCTTGTCGATGATATCTGTAGTGGGGTGATCACACAGGTACTGTACAGTACCCGAGTGAAAGCAGCCTTGTATTTAATAGAGGACCTGACCTCACCGGGACTCTGCAGGTTGGCTGAGGCTTGAAGTAGCAACACTGAGGCACCTATCAACATTCCAAAATTTATTATCAAAATATAATCCTACACTCAAACTTTTAAATGTATGTGCACATTGTTACCTTGAAAGGTAATAATCAGGGCTGGACCAATACTGATTGTCAGTATAATGATCATGATTTTGCTCACTGATTCTTGAAACCTATCTTTTGTTAGAAGGAGTTGCACATGTCAGGTACTGGTAACTCATCAGTGACACATACATCCTTGTCCTTTGTCCTGTTGTTAGGAGAGGGTTGAGGGGTGAGGGGGTTGATAGTGTACTGTAAGTAACTTCTTATAAATAACTAAGTCTTCATCAAATGAATGGAAAAGGGGGAGGGGGTTTTTGAGAATACAAAGGTCAGTGAGTGAGAAAGAAGCTGTTTTGCAGTGGCAGGTTGTCCAACCAAGCCATATTTTAAAATTACCCGACTTTTTTCAGTATTTCCAGAGCCAATTTCCAATTTAACAGGTTCAATATATATTACAAACATTGTTTTATTACGGTCACAACTTCATGTAATATTTTTAGGCACATACATAATCTGAAATTATGTCACTCCACTCTATGAGGTGGTTAAAGGATTTCAGCATAAAGTCACGAGTATTGGGTAGTGCGAAGTTAAATTTCAGTGAGATCATATTGAGACATTAAAAGATCATCTTACACTAGTACAGTTTAAAATAGTTGTGAAACTAGTGCTGTGCAGGAATGACATTTTTACTTCGGAAATAACAATTTTCCGCAGAAAAGGGGAAAATAATTTAAAAATGATTTTTCACTTTAGGATTATATATATATTTTTCAAATTTATAGTTTTAGTCTAAGCTTAGCTTTCCCATTCATTACAATTAAAAAATTTAAATAATTTGATAGTTTAAATTGAGTTAAATATAGTGGTTGATGTCAGCAAAATTTTGAATAGTAAGGAAAAAGGACAAAAATTCCAATTCAGTTGCAGTTATTGGTATGGCCAATACATTTACTTTCTATAATCTTGTGCAAAAAAAAAAAAAAAAAAAAATTAAAGGTAAAATATGTAGGCTACACTTAAAATTTTATATTTAATTATTTTTAAATTGTAAGTTTTCCAAATAAGAACTAAATATTTTTCCCAACAAGAGTTGAGTAAAATTTTTGATATAATGCAAATTTTAGAGCTAGATATTTCCCTCAATTACATCTAGTTGGTTATGTTATTTAATGGTGCTGGTTATTTTGTAAGGAGTTACACAAATAAGTGACTGAAGTTTACTGAGTGTCAATGCTGCTTAATGGAAAATAAGGTTGATAGAAATTTAATAAATTAAACAATTTTTTTTGTGAAAATTAAATACAAACACGACTTTGATGGTCGTATTAGATTTATTATTTTTCCTACCCAAATTTCGAAATAACCATTTTCCAAATTTTTTCCTCATGTTCGGGATCCGCACAGCTATATGTGAAAGACATTTTTTTTTTTATGTTTATTCTTCCTACACGTATGTGCAGAGCCATGACTCAACTTTGGCTAAGTTGTGCATTAGAGGGGTGGAAAGACAATACAAAAATCACATACTGACTTTGAGAAGTGAGATTAGTATGTTCAAGAAGGACATAAACACATAAAATGAACCAACACAATATGTCTTTTGCAATGAAAATAAGAACATAGTTAACACTGGGGGCGCGCGAATAGGATTATTTATTGAATTGAATATCAAAATTTCGAACGAATACCGAATAGTACAAATCATATAGTGGATTTTTCTTATATTTTTGATAAAACTCATTTAAATTATTAAATTCCTATTGAAAATGTGGTTTTGTATGCAAAATGCAATAAATTACTTCAAAACAATGTTATTTGAGCTGGTATTAATAAAAAAAAAGACCAAACTTAAAAAAAGAATATGGAAATTGAGAGAAACCTTTGATACAATTTTTTAGACAACGGGTTTCACCTAAATCAAATTTTTTAAATTTTGTGATAAGATTTTGACAGAAATTTAAATTTAAAAATTGCATGGAGAATGTTTGACTGGTCAGTATAGAGATTATATTTCCTTTAACTTACAACATTATTATTATTAGAAAGGGTAAAATAATGGGGTGATTAATAACGGTCTCATTTTATAATATGCAAGGCCTACTTTTGTTTGTGTGATTATTGGTACTCAACCCAAAATTTGGTTGGATCCTAAGCAATTCCTCTGTCAGACGAAAGCCTATGCAGCAGTGAAAAGGCTACTAGGAAAATTTGGACTGCAGTATGTTCCTGTTGCTTTTCTTACTGAGTCAGAAGATACTATTGCACATCACTCTACTAAGCCACCAAATGACCCTACAAGAAACACCTTCAATCAGTTCATCACAGGGACTGGCTGTATACTAAATGTATTACTAGTGTCAGTTCATAGCTCTGCCACTTTCATGTTATACAACAATAAATTTACTAAAACAACACAATTGTAATGAATGATAAAATTAGTTCTTGACCCCTTTAAGGCCATATGTACAGAATTTTTTTATTTCGTCATTCGAAAGAGTTTTATTCTATGAAATGTTAAACATAAACAATTTATTTTTAACTGTTTTTATTCAAGAGCTATGAGGGTAAGAAACTTCAATTTTTACGTTTTCCAAATCAAGTTTTAGGTCAAACTTTTTGAAATAAAATTTTGAAAATTAAAATTTAGTATCTTTAATACTATACCTATTTGATAAAGCTGGGATTTTACCGTAGTTATAAGCATACTCTATATAAATATACTCAAAGTTCCCTTAAAATCAACACAATTCAACAATTGTTTATTAATACTAATTCATCTATAAATATTAAATATTAGTATTCATGCGATGTATAAATGTATATACTTAAGATTAAAAATATATTCAGACTTAAATATGCAATGTTTTACTGAATAACTTGATTTGCGTATGACATAAAAATATGCACTTAAACTCCAAGTTGGCTCTCGGGATCAAAACTTTGTAGGGAAGTGTAGCTTAGTCGACAAGAACGGGTGATAGCCCGCCTCCACAGCAGTTACTCCAGCTGTATTATCACAGACACACAAGTAATCTGCAGTCCATGCGAGATTTCTGGTTGAACGATCATTCACAAGTTGTCTCTTAAAATATTTAGACTCATATTAAATATAATATTTAGCAACGTGTCTTACTAACCGTTCGGGTAGACTCATATGGTAGTGATATTAATATTTATACCACTATCAGGGTTATTTCATTATTAAAACATGTTGTAGTAATTTTTAGATGTGTTTTATTTGTGATCTCTCTGAACTGTAAAGAAAATATATATATATATATATATATATATATATATTAAAATAATGGACAATGGTTCCTTCCATCACAACCTGGAAAACGTAAAGATTTGAAACCGAGAATGAGCATAATGTATTATATAGGCAGATAGGCTTTATATTTATTTTATATGTTAGGGATTTCCAGAATCAATAACACAGAATATACAATCTAATAAACAATAAATGGCTGTAAGCGATCGCCCAAGGTTTCGACACATTGTATATCAAGAATAATGAAATAAATATTTAACATTTAAAAACACTTTTTACAGCCATTGTATAAAAAATTCTTTTTCATGAAAAAATTGCAATTTGGGCAGTTTATAGTGTTTTAATTTCTTAGCTATTTGAACTAGTTTAGTCATTATTAATGCAGAAAAAAACATTATTTTATATAGTTTAAATTGGCAAAACTTATTACTCTGAATACATTAATATGCATATGGAAAAAATAATTTCACGATCTTCAATTTAGTGAACACTGCAATTATTATTTTCAATTAAATTACTTATGTTTTTATATGTATTTATATTTTTATTAGAGGTAGAATATTTATACTGTCATTCAGACTTAGATCTTGGTTCATATGGGATTATCTGCATGATAAATTTTATTGATTAATTACATTTTTATAACATTAAAATTTCGTGATTATTTACATTTTAAATCATATGGGCGATTTTCCTCAAATTAGTTAGGCCTAGGTTATAGGTAAATATAATGTGGGCATAAATGGTGATTATGAAAGCATTAATATATATATATACATGCACTTTATCTTAAGAAGCAAACCCAAAAAGTCAAGTGGTTACAATTAAATTGATTATATTGTTCTAATATTTGATAATTTTAGGAATATGGCAAGTTTCCAGTTAAATAGAATTATTGAATTCTAAGACATATACAACATCCGGAAGAAGGCCGAGAAGTGTTCAAATAATAAATTCTACGCCCCTACCAGAAATCGAACCCGAAGCCCTTTGCACTGTAGACCATCCCACTAGCGACTGAGCTAACGTGTCGGGCTATGATACTATAATTATATCACATTTATAGCCTGTATTTTCTTACATTCTCTCCCACAACTGTCAAACTGTTAATTGAGTGGCCTCTTGAAAATATGCTTGATAAGAAATAAATTATTAATCGCCTTAAAAATTGTGTGAATGCAAGAATCTACATTTAAGCATGCAATTTTTCCAGCATTTTATATGGCTTAAATTTTGAAAACTATTCTATTGGAATATTTAGAATTTCTCTGTTAATCTCACCTATAAGGGTATAATTAGGTCAAGTTAAACGTTGTAGTTCCTATATAAGTAATCTATAATGATAATGTGCCAATTAGTGAGATACCCTGTTGGGCACCTAAACAATATAGGAAGGTATAGTGTTAATTATTTATGTATTTTTAACTCACTTAGAGAGTAATTTTAGGCCCAAGTATGATATTATAGTAGTAATTGATGTTTGCATTTACAAGAGTGTGAGCACTTTGAATTTACTTCAAATGAAAAACCGCTATTTACTATTGTAACGACAGTCTTTCTACCGATTTTTTAAATTATTTTTTTGCAAATAAATAATCTAATAAAATAATTATTTCATTCACAAAGGAATGTATTTTATTACATATGACTCATAAAAAATTATGTGTGAGAGGGAGAGAACGATTTTTATTTGGATTAATTTAATCAAAATAACTGAAGCATTCTTATCCAAATAAGATGTAATAATAATATTTAGCACCGCGTCTTACTACCCGTTCGGGTTTTACGCTTTGAGTACTAATTACGCAAATGGATTAGGAATTGGGAAGGTTGAATTAGAGGAAGTGAACCCGCTTTAGCGTGGAGGGAGGGTGGAAAACCATTTAGGGAAAACCACCCCAGTTCACCCGACCGAGATTCGAACCTCGATCTCCCCATCCTCAGCAGTCGAGCTCAACACAACAAGCGCGTTAGCCAACTACGCCACCGAGGCGGGTAAATAAGATGTAACTTAAATATAATCGCTCTCCAATGTTTTTAGACACTTTGAATTATTTAGTGATTAGGTTTTGAGGTTTGAGTTATTCTAGGGTGCAAGGAGAAGGAAACACAATTTTATAGTAAATGCACCATATTTACTTGGAGAGTGGGTTGGAAAACTATAGAAAGAGAACACATGTGGAAAGCCACCAAATAATGTGTAAAAATTATATATATATTTTTTATTTGTCTAGGTAAATTATTAATAAACCCACCTTTTTATTGTAAACTCGAGTTTATTGCTGCAAGTTCCTAGTAATTTTTTGAATACATATTTTCTACCTGATTTTCTCTCTCTCTCTGGTGTAATTATATATATATATATATATATATATATATATATAATTACACCAGAGAGAGAGAGAGAAAATTGAACAAAACTGATGATTACGTTGTTCATTTGTGCAAGTCATGTGACATATAATAATATATTATATCAAAGTGAGCATATATTATATAAAGCCAAACTTCGATAAGAACTTGAATCGGTTGGTGAATCAGGTAGAAAATATGTAATCAAAAAATTACTATATATATATATATATAAAATTACAGCTTATATAGTTGTATAAAACATATTTATCTTTATAATACGCTTTATCTCTAATGAAAAATCATTATTTGCCTGTTTTTTTATCAGAATAAATAATATACGTTTTGAAATGATAATTTAGGCCCTAATATTGTTTCTATTACAGAGAAGACATGTGTGATACAGAGTACATGTCCGGTGTGGTAGAAATCCCTCCTTACTCAAATTATAACATTACTAGACACAAGTATTCTGATGTTGAATGTACCGATTCAGAGTTCCAAAGCTCTGAAGAAGATGATAGTAGTGAGATTAGTTCAATTGAAAATGAAGAATTTCTAGTTGTATAGGAAAATGTGGATGATATACCTTGATTATTGATAAGAAAGATACCTCCGTCAAAAATAATATAACAGGAATCATGGATAGATATTTAATATTTTCTTAAATAATCCACAATTTGTACCATGCGTAGGTACCAACTGTAAAAAAAATACGTCCGCGAAGTTGCCCTCTCCCCCAATTTAAAAATTCAAGTTTTTTTTTATTGCAATTGTTTGTTTTTTCACTTGTTGCAGATTGTTCCACAAATATTTTCGTTTGTTCTGTTTTGATAGGCCCACAAATGATGTCAACATTGGTGTGGCCAACTTCACAGTAACACCCCCCCCCCCTCCCCGCACCCCTCCACAGCACACATTTTTATGGTTTCCGATCGTTTGTTTCCGGATTATACAGCAAAAAGGCTCTCATTTGTTCCGCATTTGTTCTTGCACAAATGGGACATGAACTTGTGACACTTACTCGTGAGGGGCCAACTTTACGGTAGCCCCTCCACTTTGAAAAATGCATGTATTTACTATTGCATTTGCTTGTTTCGGATTGTCCAGCAAAAATTTCGTTTGTCCGTTTTGATAGGCCCACAAATGGTATGTTTACATTGGTAGTGCCAACTTTACGATATCTTCCCCTCACTTTTGAGAAATGAAATTTTTATGGTTGCGATCATTTATTTCGGATTGTTAAAAAAAAATTTATTTACGTTTTGATACATCCCCAAAATTAACTATACTTTACATTTGACATTCATGAATTCACCCTTCTCCTCTTTTTAAAAACATTTTTTTTTATGATTACAATACTGTTTCCTTCGTTAGTTCCGGATTGTTCCGCAAAAAAATAATCAGTTTTTCCGTTTTGATATGCTCACAAATGATATTATGTTTACTTTGGATCTCCACGAATCTGCCTCACCATCTTTTCCCCCTAAAAACATTTTAAAAATAAATTTTATGATTACAATAATTTGTTCTTCGTTTGTTCCGGATTGTTCAGGAAAAAATAGTTTGATATGTCTTTATACGCCCATAAATTGTATGTTTACATTGCACGTCAATGAGATAGACTCCCTTCCCCATCTTTTAAAAATCCATATTTTTATGATTGCAATAATTTGTTCCTTTTTGTTCCGGAAGGTTTCTAAAAAAACGCACATTTCGTTTAGGCAGGACAACAGAAGATTTATTTACACTAGGAGCGTAGATTGACGCCTTTATGGCAACCATATTCTCCACATGAACACATACAACTTTTAAAAATAGTATTTTATCTTTGCAAACGATAATTTTTTCTAGTAGTAGCTAGCGTGTAACCCGAACGGGTAGTAAGACGCGGTGCTAGTAGTAGCTCTCTCACATTATTTCAAAACTTGAACATTTTTTGTTTAAAGTTTGTTTTTATTTTGTTTGAGTTCCTTAACATGTTTATCTTTATTTCGTCCTGAATTTCTTTAAAAAATGTGTTTATTTCATGTTGATAGTTTTAAAATTATTATATTTTTATCACTATGCTAAACTCCGTTTCCTCACCTCAACGGGATAAAATAACAAAATTTGTATTTTTTATTTTATAACTTTATTAGTTTGTTCCAGATTATTGTGCATTATATTTTAGTTTGTTAGTTCTTAGATCTCCTACAAACGCTAAATAAACTAGTGTCACTAGAGATGATGGCCTTTTGTATGTGCGACCTGTATAGTAACACAGGGCGTCAAGTAAAGAATGTCCCACCCTCTGTTTCAAAGTATGAAAATATTGTCTTTGATTCGCTCACTATGCACAAAAAAAGCAATAAAATGGTGGAGCAAGTCAGAAATACAAAAACTTGGTCTTCAACTTATTGCATGCCATAAAACTCATAGTAAAGAAAAATATTTTTTTAGGCCTCGCTTCGTCCTAAGCTTCAAAATATTGGTTTCGTCTAATTGGGCTGTTGTGAAATTACCGAAAGATACCCGAGATCTTACCTCCGTCTTCCCCCACCCCCTCAAGAGAGCTCATAATTAGGTTATCCTAAAGTATTGACATCGCACCCTCCTTTTGTTTGGTACTATTACTGTTATGATGTAGTAAGTAGTACCTTTGACTGCAAAGAGACATGATTGGAAGGAAATGTCAATTATTCCAACTCTGACACTTACGAAGAAGACTAAGAAACTCCTCGACAGTAAAAATTATTTTTTCAAATCAAAGTTTACTAACAGGACCTAGAATAAATTTCCAAAAAAATTGATTAAAAATATCTATAGAATAGCCTGAAATTTTAAAAAATTGCTAAAAATTTGTCAAAAAAACCAAACTAATAAATTAAACAAAAAATCGAAATGAATGCACATGACTAAATCAAACACGTGCCTTTACAAATGGAAAATAAAAAATAGCTAATCAATAAAGTCTTTTAACAGCTAAACTCTTGAATTCTGGTAAATATAATATTGATTTATAAAAATTTAGTTTAAAAAAAATTCCCATCCCATCGTTTAATTTCAGCGTCTAATCGTTTATATAGATTTTACAAACATGACAAACAAATAGGATACATAGTTAATTTTCAACATTATCTTATCATTCCTACAGCTATTTGATTAAAAACAATAGGTTTGAGTATTTATGGATTATAAAATATCGATATCATTTAAAAATAGACTAATTTAACATAAGTGCCTCGATCTTATTCAAACCAGAATGAGCTACCATGAAGTTGGTCCCTCTTCCCCCAATGTAAACATACTATTTGTGGGTTTTTCAAAACGGAACAAGCAAAAACATGTGTCTAACAATCCGGAACAAGCGAGGAACAAACGATTGCAATCAAAACACCATGAATTTTTAAAAGTGTGTGGGGGGGAGATATTTCCATGAAGTTGGCCCCTCATGAGTAAAGAAAGTGTCAAATTTACGTCCTATTTGTGCAAGAACAAATACACAGCAAACGAAACTTTTTGAGGAACAATTCGGAACAAACAATGAAACAGTAAATTTTCCAAATGTATGGGGGGAGAGGGGGGGAGGTCTACCGTAAAGTTTTCCCCCAATATAATAAGCATATCATTGTTGGGTTTATCAAAACGGAACAAACGAAATTTTCGCGGAACAATCCAGAACAAAGATTGTAATCATAAAATCTTGACCTTTTCATAATGATAGACCAACTACGAAAGTAAATGACGGATATCCAGCCAGAATTGTAATCGAAGAGAACTCTACTGAATGTTTTGCTCTTTTTACAAGCTAATCAACACTTCCCGGCCCTTGATACTCTGATGCTTCATCACTGACCAGCCAACGAAATTATCAAACACTAAGTTCAAACAGTTGACCCAAGGAGTATCAGCTTACGTCTGTGCTTCTGTGCCAACACAACAGGCTGCTTGACGTACACTACCATAATAAAGCTGAAGTCATGTATCCATACGAAGCTCTAGAGTTGCCAATGGTACTAATGCCCTTTAAATGGTCTCTATACTTGACACACCTCTTAAACTTTCTATAGGCTCTAAACACCTTAAATGTTCTCTAGGCTTGACCCTCCTTAAATGTATATGTTTGAAACCTTCTAAAGCTTGACACCCCTGAGATTTTGTCTAGGCTTGACACCCATTTAATGTTTTTTTTTTTTAGGTTTGAAAGCATTTAAATCATCTCTTGGTTTGAGACCCCTTAAATGTTCTTTAGGCTTGATGTTAGGCTAAAGGTTTTCTATGTTTGACACTCCTTAAATGTTTTCTAGGTTTGTGTGATGATAGCGGCCTGCGGCCATGTGAGGGACTACGCTCTCTATCCAGGACCAAGTTGAGCGTCAGAGGTGTACCCTAAGGACTTGTTATCTGTGGATGTGTATGGTAATGTATTGTGTCTGCAACATGGATTAACAGAATAAACTTCACCTTGTACAGAGTTTGACAATTCTCGCTGTAATATCACATGGTGGCAGTGGTTGGATATTGTGCTCTATTTAAGTATAGCTAAGGTGAAGTGAACAGTTCCAACATAGATAAAAAAAACATTCCAATATGTCGGTTCATGTGTATCAAATATCGGCTCCAGACCCTTTTGATTTCAAGTTGACATTGGGATGGAAATCATGGAAAGATTCGTTTGGTGCATTTCAGACGTGACTTCAAGTATGATGGACAGGTTGAGGAAGAAGATCAAGTAAATTCTTTGATTTATTTGATGAGCCCTCAGGCTGAAACTATTTTTCTTTCGTTCAAGCTATCATCAGTCGATCAAAAGAAGTTTGATATAGTCCTTCAGTAGTTTGACAGTCATTTTATTCCCACCAAAAACATAATCTTTGAACAAGCACGGTTCCATTCTATATTCCAACAAAAGGGTGAGTCACTAAGCGATTATGTTACAGATATTCATACTGTTGCTCAGGATTGCAACTTTCCTGTCCCTTTTTATGACAAAGCCATTAGAGATAGTCGTAGTTGGTATTATAGATGAAAATATCTTGTTTAGACTATAATTAGATGCCAAATTAACTCTGGAAAAAGCTGTTAATCTGCTATACAAATCTGAGAAAGTGAATAAACAGCAGGGAACTTTAAAAGGAGACAGTCAAGTTGCAGCTGACAAGGTTTGTGCTTTTGTTTGAAAAGAAATTTAAAAAATGCTATAGTAGGAACACTTTATCTAACGAAGATAAAAGTAAAACTAGAAAATCATGTTTTTGGTGTGGTAGTAATAATGAACACCCTAGATCCAAATGTCCTACTAGGAGTGCTAGCTGTCATCAGTGTCGATATAAAGGGCATTATGCAAAATGTTGTAGATTTAGATCAGTTGATGCTGTTGACACGGAGGACAAGTTAGATGAAGATGACAAATTTGTCAGCCTTGCCTCTACAAAAACTTATTATTTGTATGATAAATGGTTGGTAAACACCAAATTCTGTGGCAAGACCTTTCTGTTAAAATTGATACAGGCACAGATGTGAATATTATTGAAAAAAGGACATACGAGGAGTATTTTCAATATATGGAGCTTTTGCCGTCAAATAAAATTCTATCCGGTCCAGGGGGCGCACTAGATGCCAAATCAGGATTCTGGCAGGTATCCCCCACAAATTCTTTCAGAGCCCTAACCACAATCATCACACCGTATGGAAGATATCGGTTTCTTTGGTAGCCTTTGGGATACCCCCCTGCTCCGGAGGTTTCCCAGAAGAAGGTCAGTGCGTATTTAGAAAGATTGGAGGGTGTTGTCTGCCATTTTGACAATATTATAGTATATGGGTCAACAATTAAGGAACATGACTCACGGCTTTATAAGGTCCTTTCTAGGCTTTAAGAAGCAGATTGGACTCTAAATGAGGAAAGTGTTTGTTTCGGCAAACTTCATTAAAATTTCTTGGCCATAATGTATCTGCAAAGGGTGTTTCTCCAGACCAAAAGAAAGTTTATTTTATTCTCAAATTGAAACCTCCCACTAATGTAACTAAGCTAATAGGATTTTTGGGTCTTGTAACATTTCTGGCCAAGTTCGTCCCAAATCTGTCTACCTTGTCGCAACCTCTCAATGAGCTTCTCTGCTCAAATGTCAACTGGTTATGGAATTGTCCATGGGCTCAAGTATTTGAAAACATAAAGGTAACCATAGCAAAGCCACATAGTCTTGCTTTATATAAGTGCAATGATGAGACTATTTTGTCAGCTGACGCATCATCCTATGGCCTTGGTGCAGTTTTAATACAACACCAAGATGATGGATCTCTAAGATCTGTTAGTTATGCTTCTCAAACTCTTAGTGAAGCTGAGAGAAAGTGGGCACAAATTGAGGAGTGACTGGCCCCTCGCTTGGGCATGTGAACTCTTTTCTGATTTTATTTCAGGCATTCAAATAACAATAGAGACTGATCATAAACATTTAGTTCCTATTTTCACCACCAAAGACCTAGCTTATATAACCCCTTGTCTACAAAGAATTAAGACTTCGATTGATGAGGTATTCGTTTGAGATTGTTTATTTAGCTGGTAAAAATCTACTAATTGCTGATGCTCTTTCCCACAATCTGCAGTCACTACTTGCTGGGAAGGATTAACTAGCTGAAGAAGTGATGGTCTATGTGCAAGAAGTTGTCTGTGGTCTTCCTGCGCCTGATGCTAAGTGACCAAAATTGGTTCAAAGCTCAAAGGAGAGGGTTAACCCCTCATGGCAATTTTGCCAAAAAACGGAGTGGGCTTAAAGTCACTGTATACCCCGGGGAAGTAATAACCCAGCACAGCAAATTTGAAAGAAAAATTTATCGGTCTCAAAGGCGATAAACAGGCCCAGACTAATACATTTAATTACCATCACATGAAATAATAAATTAACTACATAAAGGTCATCAGGAGATTACCAAATGTAGAGCATTTGCTAAATAAAGCGTTTGGTGGCCAAGATTGTCCAAACAACTGAGAGATCTTGTTGAGAATTGTGCCAAGTGTGTCAAATTGAGGATAAATCAGTCAGAACCTTTAATACCTTTGTTTCCTGAGTGGCCTTGGCAAACAATTGGCATGGATCTTTTGAAGTTGAAAGTTAACTGGTATCTCCTTGTTGCCGACTACTACTCCAGATATCCAGAAATGGCTTTGCTGGGGCGCCTTACTACTAGTTGTGTCATAAATCATCTTAATTCTATTCTAGCCAGGCATGGAGAAGCTGAAATTATTAGACCTGATTGTGGCTCACAATAGATCCATAACAAAATGATGAATGAAAATTTTTTCCAGCTTGCTAAAGATTATAATTTTAAACTTGTTACATCCAGCCCGAAGTACTCACAAAGCCTTAAAGAGTCTGAAGTAAAGAATTATAAAAATCATATTGAAAAGAGTGAGGACCCATACAGAGCCTTACTTATACTCCGCTCCACACCTCTAGAATCTGGCTATAGCCCTGCTGAGCTCTTGATGGGGAGAAAACTTAGGGGATTAACACCAACATTGCTAAGTAACCGTGTTCCTTCACTGGTTAACTTGGACCAGCTGTTCCACAGAGAAGAACAAAGACTGTTGAAACAACAAGAAAACTATGATTGTCACCATGGAGTTAAGCCTCTCACAAATTTGAACCTTGGAACAAAACTCTATATTATCGACCGAAACCAGGAAGGTACTATAGTGAAGAAACATGATACACAACGGTTGTACATAATCCACACAGAGGATGGACAATTTAGAAGGAATCGAAAGTCTCTCCAGTCTCTTAATGAAAATGGTCCTCAGGTCCAGCAAGAGCCAGATGAGCTGGCAAATAACAGTTCATCATCTCCAAGAAGAGAGTCAATTCTACCAGTTCATCCAACGCCTTCAAAGGTGGCAATTGAAGTACCTCGACTTGATGGTTCTTCTCCCAATTCATCCACTCCCGATCAAAGAAGTCAACGATCCAGGAAACCCATATACCTTCTCTATATTTAGAGGGGAGATATGATGATAGTACCCTGCGGCTATGTGAGGAACTATACTCTCTATCCAAGACCAAGATGAGTGTCAGAGGTGTACCCTAAGGACTTATTATCTGTGGATGTGTATTGTAATGTCTTATGTCTACAACATGGATTAACAGAATAGACTTCACCTTGTATCAAGTTGGACTGTTATATATTTGACAATCCTCGCTGTAATATCACAGTTTGGAACCTTTTAAATGGTCACTTGGTATGACATTCCTTAAATGTTTTCTAGGTTTGAAACCCTTTAAATGTTTCCTAGGTTTGTTACCTTTTAAATGCTGTCTAGGCTTGAAACCCCTTAAATGTTTTCAAGGCTTGAAACCTATTAAATGGTCTTTAGGCTGGACAATCCTTAAGTGTCATCTAGGCTTGAAACCTTCTAAATGTTGTGTAGACTTGACACCCCTTAAATGTTTTCAAGGCTTGAAACCTTTTAAATGGTCTCTAGGCTTGACACTCCTTGAATGTGTTTAAGGCTTGAAACCTTTTAAATGGTCTTTAATGTTTTCTATGTTTGAAACCCCTTAAATATTTTCTAGGTTTGAAACCCCTTAAGTATTCTCTAGACTTGACACCCCTTGTAATCTCTATTATGTCCGGGTCACCTCCCTGTCCTAACAGACTGACAAGCACTCAAATGGTTGACATTGCAATACTGCCCTCCCCCTCTTGCCCATTCATTTTCACACGCCTTGAAATATGGTAGAGTAGCTATTTCTATCCTTCCCTAAATGTTTAATTGCAAGCACTTTCACTAGTAGCCGGAGAACGAGGAGAACGAGTCACTCACGTGGCTCCCAACTATTTGTCCCTCCACCAGCCATTATAAAACCCCCTCCCCTTTCTTCCAACACTTAGACTGGCCACCTTTTTCTTTCTGCTAACAACAGTATTCCCCCTTTCACCCTAATTGAACAAAGGACAAGTGTATTTTTAACTCTGTGTGCCACCGGATAATTAGCTACCCGCTTGTCTCCTTGTCTCGTGCCAACTGTTTACATGCTGCTGTAAACTTAATGGTCTGTACAGGACTTTAAAGAGATTTATGACTTAACTATTCGATCTTACTATTCAGAGTTTCTAATTGAATATTCAACCAGTTAATCATTTGTAATTTTGAATTTTCGCACACCCTTAGTTAACCCTTCACACTTTACAATGCTGCCACTGGACAAAGAAATAATGACTGTCTTTTAAAGAAAATTGATCTTTATCACCCACTCGCATGACATAGGTTTCATTCTATTCAAACTCATTAGGAGGGAGTGTGACCAATGCAATACAACTTCCCAAAAGAGGAAACAAGAAAACAACACAAAAGGTAGAGAAAGGAAATTGGTAAATAATGATCGGACACAGGGAAATGTAAAAGGAAAAAATAATTTGTTCTTTATATGTTTGTTCCTTTTACATGTTTATGGTTGTCACTAGTTTCTTAATTTCAAATTCCCTGTGTTTTCTGGAAGATACTCCCATTTTTTCAACTCTTTAGAGTGGGGTTGCCAAACTAATCAAGTATTGGAGATACTTTCAAAATGTTCAACTGTTTCGCAAGTTAACCAGATTAAACAATAGCCGCAAATCATATTGGCTACTATTGTAACCTGTTTAAACACATTGTCATCACACCTTTATTCAATCAGGGGTGAGGTTTGTGGCTTGGAGTGTTAATTATAATGGACATAGTTTTATCATTTTAGTAAATTTTTCATACTAAAATGACATTTAATGTTCATATATACAGAATGATTGTATTTTTTTAAACTTGTTGTGTAAAATACTGAGAAGAATGTCATTCACTTTCATCCAATTATTGTTTTCATGTTCGGTGAGTAGCTTCTTACTACCATTTGAATGCAGTTGTCAAGATGTTTATCTGTGATCCTACCTTTTTCCCCCACCACATTAAACTCATAAGGAATACACACAATTAAATCAAACATACCGTTTACAGATGGAAACAAAAAATACCTATGCAATGAAAACCTTTAACAATCAACGCTTGCATTCTGCTAAATATAATATTGATTTTCAAATACCTGCTTCTAATTTAATTGAAGTGTCTCAACAGGAAATGTTTATTATCCTGCCTGAAGAGCTTTCCCCTATAATTTAGTTGTAGTGTCCCAACAAGAATGTTTATTTTCCAGCCTGAATAGCTATCCCCTATAGTTTAGTTTCAGTGTCTCAACAGAAATATGTATTTTTTTTAGCCATACAGGAAAAAAGGATACACAATTCATTATTTACATTATCTTCTGATTTTGACAAATGTGTGTTGAAAAAATGTATGTTTGAGTATTTTACTATTTATTTATAAAATATTGATGGTATTTAAAAATATACTTATTTAAAATTAATTGAGCTGGATCCTCATATTCGTCAAATTCTTAAGGATTTTCAAGATTCGAGGAGTAGAGAAAATTTCAGATCCAAGAATCAAATTATCAAAAAAAGGTTTTTTTTTTCATTTTTCAAGAGAAATTTGTTTTAGAGCTTTGATAGTGCTTAGTGGTGGTTCAGAAGCAATTATAATTACAGAATGAACTCAACAACCGGCCCCAGACCAGTAATTTAACATTTAATTGAATGCATGATTGTTATAATAAATGGATTTTAAGAAAGAATGTTCACATTTAGTTACTATTTATATTTTCTATCATCCTATTATATTTATATTTCTTCCTATGTTCATATATTTTTCCAAGATTTGGATTTGGATTAGAGATTCGAAGATAAATTGGAGATTCAGATTAAAGCCTCAAATTCATAAAATAGTGGATTTGACCCAACTCATAAATGTCTAAAAGATTAATAAAAAATGCCTAAAAATTACTCATTATAAAATTTCCACAGGGGATCATGAATATAAGTATTTATGTAAGCTACATGCTACACATGTGCATTGCGTGTGATGTAAAATAAAAGTATCAAAATCCTGGCCCTGATAATAAGAAACTTGATACACAGAATCATAAAACTTTTTGTTCCTCAATGTTTTCTTATCATTAAGCTCAAAAGTTTTTTGGAATTAGTTATATTAAGCCAAATGCAGACGAATTATGAAATAGATTAGAAAATGTTGAAAATTAGTGGTATGCATAATTTCCATTATAAATGAAAACTCAAATGTGGTGTTCAAAATGAAAACAACTGTGTTGAAATCTAATAAAAATATTTTTCTTGAAAAATAAAACAAATCTTTACACATAATTTATCTCTATTTTAACATTTTATGTTTGTAAATGTGTGTTAGTTTTTTACTTTTATTCATGCTCTATTATTTTTCTACTATTTTATCATTTTATTTATTACAAACACTTTATATTTGTAAAGTTTTTGGATAAATTGATCATAAACTTTTAAAAAAGCAGCCAAATGTGTTTTTATCAATTTGATCTAATATTTGTTTTATGATAAATTAACTTATCCAACTCAAAATATGAGAGATAATAACTTTATAATGGTGTGATATATTATCATTTCAACTTTCACAGCCATAACAACTGAAGAAGTCAACCCACCCGATTTGTTTTTGAGAAATCCACTAAGTATGTGCAGTTTCTTGAGCTGGGTTTCAGGCCCGTCGAAGACACCAGGGGCCAATTTGGTGATATGTGGTGTCTGGGGCGTATCACCCTGGAAGTAACTGCCTGCCCAGTCAAGATAGAGCAATTTAAGACAAGCTGGCAGTGATGGATGAGTTGCGTTCACAAGTGTCTGGTTCAACAGTTCAGTCCGATCTTTCTCTTCAAACAACATGCTCCCAAAATGATTCTAGCGGCACAAAATGTTTATATTATGATTTTTACAGTTAGCATTTTCGACATAAGTTGTTAATATATTAGTAATGTTTTGGATCTACATGGAGAGCTTAATAACCTTGAAAAAATATCAGCCTATTTAAACAAATCTAAACCCCAAAAGGGTATTCAATTACTAACATTAAATTCCCTATGTTCGTACATTTAAAGACAAGGATATGATGTGGTAAGTATATTAAAAACGAAACTATATAGCTATATAATTAATTAATGGCTAAAGAGATTTTTTTTAACATAGAAACTGAGGAAAATCAGGAACTAAACTAATGAGTGGAATATTAAATATTTTCCAAAATATTGCAGGACAAAAAATTCATATATATAATAATCGAATCAAATAATTTCAAACGAATACCGAATAGTACAAATCGAATAGAGGAGTTTGCTTAAATTTTTAATTAAAATGATTTAAATTAGTAAATTTCTAATGAAAAATGTGGTTTTGTATTTAAGTATGCAAAATCCAAAAAATTACTTCAAACCATTGTTATTTGAGCTGATATTAATAAAAAAGATTGAATTTAAAATAAAATTTCAGGAAATTGAGAGGAACTTTTAATCTAGTATTTTAGACAATGGGTTTCACCTAATTCAAATTTTTTAAATTCTATGATAAGTTTTGCAAACAAATTTAAATTTAAAAACTGCATGAAGAATGTTTAACTGGACAGTGTAGAGATATTTCTTTAAATTAAAACATTAGTATTAATATTATTAGAATGGGTAAAATAATGGCGTGATTAATAAACAAGGTCATATTTTGATTCCTTCATAATTTATATTATTTCAAAGTGTAGTTCTCATTTTCTAATATGCAAGGCCTACTTTTGTTTGTGTGATGATTAATACTCAACCCAAAGTTTGGTTGGATCTCAAATAATTCCACTGTTAGCTGAAATCCCAGGCAGCACTGAAAATGCTTACTAGGTAAATTAGGAGTGCGGTAGTTTCCTGTTGCTTTCCTTATTCAGCCAGAAGGTACTATTGTACATCGGTTTGCCAAGCCCACCAACTGACCCTACAAGGGACATCTTCCCTCCATTCATCACAAGGACTGGATGTATACTGAATGTTATTATTACTAGTCAAGCTCATACCTCTCCCACTTTCATTTTATACACAATAAATTTAACAAAATAACACACAAGTAATGAATGATCAAATTAGTTTGTGACCCCTCTAAATGTTCTCTAGGCTTGACACACGCCTTAAATGTTTTCTAGGTTTAAAACCTTTTAAATGGTATTTAGGTTTGACACCTATTAAATGCTATCTAGGCTTGACACCCCTTAAGTTCTCTAGGTTTTGGTATCTAGGTTTGAAACCCCTTAAATGTTCTCTAGGATTGACATCCCTTAAATGTGTTTTAAGTTTGAAACCTTTTAAATGGGTTCAAGGTATGCCACCTCTTAAATTTTCTTTATATTTGAAACCCCTTAAATGTTATCTAGACTTTACACCCCTTGTAATCTCTATTCTGTCTGGGTCGCCTCCCTATCCCTAAATGTTTCATTGCAAGCACATTCACTGTAGTTAAAAACTAACCTTAAAACTGTATGGAGTGACGACATCTTAACCTTTTTTTTTCCACAAAAAATAAAAAACTTTTGCAAAGAACAAACAATTTTCCCTTTTTAATTTTAAAACCTACTGTAACACAGCGCCCTAAGATTGATTAATAGACCATCTAAAGAACTTTTTTTATTTAAAAGTTTGGATATACAGGTAATGAACACCTATTTAAGAATATTTTTATAAAATTGCTTTGGCATGACCTATGCTTTACTTGTTTTGTGGCAGAGTTCAGCTTTTAGAGAAAAATCCGCAAGGTATCCACCAGGAATCAAAGCCTGGAACTCTAGTCATTGGCCAGGGATGTTGATTAGTTATTATTTCCTCTAACCAAATTAAAATAAAATCACATCATGCATGATTAAGAACAGAGAAGCAATAAAGCGCCTCTATCTTAAATTATAATATTAATTATTTTCGTTCAAACTCAGCAGGATGAAAATAAATTAAAATAAGATGTATTTATACAAATAAATACCCATGTGACCTAATTTAAAGAGCAGTAGTTTTTTACATTGTAATCAACATTAATTGAGACACTTGAACCACCTTTTATTTGATTTTAATTACCATTATTTGTGAATATGCATTGTTAACTGTATCTAAGCTTATTAAAATTAATCAAATGAGTTTTTGGGTGTCACCATGAGGAGAGAATAGGAAATTAGTTCGTAAGCAGATGGATGTACAGTGATTAAGGTGGTATGGACATACCAAGGGAATGTTGGAGATGCAAGGTATGAGAAGAAGACTAAGAGGCGGGAAGAACAACTCATAGAGGGAGTGCGAGCAGGAGTAGAAGAATGAAGCAGGAAGAATGCTGAAAGAGATTAGGGAAGATGGGGTCAATTTACTAATCTGAACCGGCTGGAGACAGGAACACGCTGTATATTATTTTAGAGGAAGGATCAATTAAATTTTGACCCACATCAGTCACAATGGTCTTTCATTGTCAGATTTGCGTTGACATATTTTTTGTTAATCAATGAAGCTGGTTATCCAATTCATTGCATGCTTATACAGGTGCATTTCTATGCATTGATTTTAGTCTGTTTATTTGTGTAGTATTTTCCAATGGTTTATTTGTGTAGTATTTTTCAATAGTTTATTTCTGAAGTAATTTTTCAATAGTTATTTCGTAGTATATTTCAATAGTTAATTGCTATAGTAGTTTCCAGTGTTTTTTGTAGTATTTTTCATTTATATATTTGTGTAGTATTTTTCAGTAGTATATTTGTATAGTGTTTTCTAATAGTATTTTTCTGTAGTTTATTTTAGTAGTATTTTTCAGTAGTCAATTTGTGTAGTATTTTCCAAAGGTTTTTAGTAGTATACTTCCATAGTTTTGTTTAATAGTATCAGCTTTTAATTTAGCCAAATTTACCCAATGAAATTTCAGTTTTTTTTTAATTCTTGGCATACATTTTCATAAGGGTAAGAGACTGAGAACGAGTCACTCACGTGGCTCCCAACTGTCTCTCCACTAGCCCGTTATATAAACCCCTCCCCCTTTCTACCAACACTTAGGCAGGCCACAGCCTCTTGCTTTCTGCTAACATCGGTATTCCCCCTCCCCTCATATTGAACAAAGGGCAAGAGTATTTTTTAACTCTTGAGTCACCAAATTATTTGGCTACCTGCTTGTCTTACGCTAAAAATACTGGTCTGGACGGGATGATTTATGACATAACTATTCCCTTTTGCTATTCAGAGAGTTTATTTGGAGTTTCAAATTGAATATTTGGGCATTCATT